>CAUYON010031536.1:0-41376 GCA_963573935.1 Arctocebus calabarensis
CCCAGACATTCAAAGAAAACTCCAGAAATTGGCTATAGTTTCCTGGCCAACTGTATTCTTAAAACTACCTCAAACTCTCCAAGACAGACACAGTAAACAGATCAGCAGAGGTGCCCGTCAAGAGGCCCAAGGCTCATCTGCCTTTGAGAAGAGAGTTCAGGGTCAAGGTTTCAATAGGGCTTCCCTGGACCAAGCAGGGCTCCGGAGGGTCAGAGAGGTGCTTCTAAAGAACACGCCAAAAAGAATGCCCGCGGCCACCTGCCAGGCAGGGTGAGTACAGGGGAACAGGCCGATTCACCCTCACCTCCACGGGCAGAAAATCAGCCTCAAATTTACCCTCGTGTAGTCTAAAGAACAACTCAGGTTTTAAAATTAGGAAAAAATGCACCTCTCCACTCCAAACACCACTTTATGAAAGTAAGAAGCCGAGTGGAGACTGCCTTATTTTCCATCCTATTTTCAGAAAAGCCCTTCTTCAAAGCTAGTTTCAAAACTGGGGATTGTAAGAGGACTAAGAGTACAAAGGAGGCCTCTGTTGCCTAGAGCACTGTTTATACCCAGATATCATGAAGCTTTGCATTCAAAGCCCAGTGGCAATGGAGTTCCACAGCGCAATGGGAGCAGTGAATGCAGCCACCATGGATGTTGGCAGATTATTACACAGAGGGCAGCTATTCCACAGCGAGGGCTGGCAGGGTGACAGCTATCCCACAGCGAGGGCTGGCAGGGTGACAGGGACCAACAAACAATAAACTGAAAGGCGTAATGAGCCCAATTTCCACCCTCGCACCTCCCCACCCAGCACACACTGGGGAAAACAGCCCAGCAAAACAACCGGCACCCCCATGCTCTTCACTTTGCCGTCTGAGAAGGAGAAGTCTCAACAGAGAGACCTCAAAAATACAGCACAGTCCTCCGCAGGGAATGAGCATCTTAGGAAGGAGCAGGGACATGGCCTCACGGACCGTCCAGGACGGGCACACAGGCGGGGTTTGCAACACAGAGTGTACCCCTCACCGAATCAGTCCTCAGGCCCCGATCACGTTGAAATAAAACAGAAAAACAGCCACACTAATTCATTCTCCCACAAACGGAGAATTTTAGGAGAGATTTCAGGGGAAGCTGATTCTTGGATTTGACTGACAACTTGAAAACCAGAATACAGGTGTCTTGTTTAGACTCTCACTGATCTAAATATTAGTTATACTATGTATAAAGCAATTTCAATAATTTATATTATGCATTTTATGCAAGGTAATTAAGTGCATATAGTATATTTCTTATGTAGTCTGTATGAAGAATGTATATAATCTTTGTCTTTTACCCAACACATTTTCCATTCATATATAATAATTATAAAAAATATAGAATTAATTGTTGACATATTAATAATGAGAAAACATTCATATATATGTATGTATGAATGATATCTTTATCATGATATGTATATATGTATGCATGAATGATATCTTTGGTTTTCTCATTATTAATATGTGAACAATAAATTCTAATTATTCTTTAATAAGATCACTTTAATAAGGAGAAAACCAAAGATATCATTCATAGATACATACATATGTATGAATGATATCTTTCTCATTATAGGTATATATATATGTGCATGAATGATATCTTTGGTTTTCTCATTATTTATATGTCAATAATAAATTCTAATTGTTTCTTTAATAAGATCACTTTACTAAGGAGAAAACCAAAGATATCATTGATAGATACATATATGTGTATGAATGATATCTTTATCTTATGTATATATATGTATGAATGATATCTTTGGTTTTCTCATTATTAACATGTCAACAGTAAATTCTAATTATTTCTTTAATAAGATCACCATTTCAAACCTTTAGGCGTCAATACTTCTTAATTAAAAGCTTTACTTTTACCTTCAATCGCAAAGATATAGCAGGGAGCAACACCCAGTCACACAGGGATTTAAAGGAAACAGTTAAAGGGAAGGAAGGACTAGTTCACCACGGAGGAATTAGACGCAGCTCTTTCCCCTCACACACGGAGTCTTCCTGATCTGTCTTTCACGCATCCTCCTCGAGATTATGTAAACTGTGAGCATCCTGATAGATATTTGAACACTGAGTCCTATTTCCTCAAACCAGCAGCCCATCTTTGCCCTGACAGCTGCGACTGTCAAATCTCTTCCCTTTTGTTCTGGCTAAATTGCTTAAGTAAAAAAGAAACTGACATTCCACTCTTAAAAAATGAGGCTTTGGACATTTCAGGATGTTAAGAGATGGATAAACGGTACAGCAGGCACACCAGTCCTGAAAGAGAATGTGACCCCAATCGCCGTGCCCGGCGCTCAGGCATTTATCATTGTGCCACAAATGAGTGAGAAAGAGGAAGTCGAATCATTTTTCAAGATGCATGCTGTGATTTCTCATTCCAGGGATAATCTTAAACAGGAATGATACGTCTTTAGAAACTGAAAACTTTTAAGAGTTAAATACAATGCAAAGGCATTTTTACCTTAAACCCTGCTTTTGCAGGTATCCCCTGCGGATGGGAGAAAAGCCCATTTTCCTAAACTCAGATGCAAATTCTCAGTATGATATGAGGCTCTTTAAATGCCTTTACTTTAAACAAAAAATAGATAACTAGTTATGAACCCAACATTTTACTGTATTTTTGTTTAGTGTTGTTTTGTTTTTGAGACAGTCTCACTATGTCGCCCTCAGTAGAGTGCCGTGGCGTCACAGCTCACAGCAACCTCAAACTCTTGGGCTTCAGTGATTCTCTTGCCTCAGCCTCCCAAGTAGCTGGGACTATAGCACCTGCCAACTCCCAGCTATTTTTGTTGTTGTTATTGTTGTTACTGTTGTTTAGCAGGCCCGAGCGGGGTTTGAATCCACCAGCCCTGGTGTATGTGGCCAGCACCATCCCCACTGGGCAAAGGACACCCAGCCATTCTGCTTTAATAAACCACTTCTATTATTTTAAGCCAACCTCTTCCAAGAAAAAAACAGAAATCATTTTACAGTTTTTGTTCATGAAAACAGTTTTTGTTTATAAATGTTGTTTGTAAAGGGGAGAGTGAAGCGTTCAATCCATATGGATTATAATCATCATCCTCCTGTTTAATGAGGAGGTGAATATTTCATCTACTATATGAAGTTGGGAAATTGTATTCAACGTCACGGTGGGACGTAACTGAAGTTTGCAGTTGACCAGTTAGGGTGACGGATCTCTACATCCAACCTGATGAATAGAGAAAGCCTAGGACAACTGTCTCTCACAAATAACTTATCTGAAAATTTGAAAAAGACGTGCTTTATATTGTTGTTTAAGAGAGTCTTTGTTTTTTTTTTTTAATCGTTAGGTATTCACTGAGGGTACCAAGAACCAGGTTACATTGAGTGCATTCCTTAGGTAAAGTGCCTCTTACAATTGTGTCCTGCCCCTAAAAGGTGTGTCACCCACAGGAGATCACCCCACCCCCTCCCCCTTCCCTCTCTCTACTCGTCCCTCCCTCTCCCCTCCCTCCTTCCCTGTCTCTACTCTTCCCTCCCCCATCCCATCCCCATTCTCTCTTCTGCTTTCCCCTTCCCCCACCCCCACATCGAGAAAAATATGTAATGCATAACATCTTTTTCACATTTGTTGTTCCTAACCCCAGAAAGAATTAACATAGGAGAACTTATCTGCAGACGTTTTCTCAGAATCCTAAAATATAGCTGGGTAAGTAGCAAAGCAAATACCTTACTTTGGAGGAACATTGTGCAGACCCGTGAGAAGTGGTCGCGGTTTGGGTCAGGAACGGAGGACTGCCCTAGACGGCGTTCAGCAATGTGCTTCTTGGTAGGGACACCTTCTGTTCTTTCTTTGAAAGCATGAGGTATCTAATCTCAAATTTAAAATTCTTCCTCTCCTTTTCATTGAATACCAAACGTACCCTTTCAAACTTTGTGACAAGTAATTAATTATCT
This sequence comes from Arctocebus calabarensis, assembly GCA_963573935.1. Taxonomy (NCBI): domain Eukaryota; kingdom Metazoa; phylum Chordata; class Mammalia; order Primates; family Lorisidae; genus Arctocebus; species Arctocebus calabarensis. The sequence continues at coordinate 3,960 of CAUYON010031536.1, forward strand.
CTCTGCCACACAGAATTTTTCTGAGTTTCGTTTCCAGTTAACACCAGATGGAGGAGGGCAATTTACAAAAAGTCTCCAAGACCGGACTTCACTTCTCAAGCAATGCCTGTAACATTGATTCTAGTCCTTGTATGAATCGAAATTAATTACAGTTCTGTAACCTATGAAAAGTCCTTTTTAAAAGCTTTTTACAAATGAAAATGTATTATCAAAGGTGTTTTGATAATGCTAAGATCAAGAAGCTCAATAAATTAAGTTTAAGTAAGAATTGGACAGCACGTCCAGAATAAATACACCATCACATAAGGAATAGTTCAGAATACAAGTAAGATGGCTTTAAATTCCCACATTCCTAGGATATTACACTACCAAGTATATCTTGTGACATTTTACATGTACCATGAACAAGAGAACTCTAAGTAACACGGAATCTTGTTACTTTATAATTATAAGGGCTCAAAAGTCCCAGAGTTCAAATCAGGTCCCCTGACCCATTATGGCTCTATGAGGTAAAACTTCGCCGCATAATATAGCTAGTTTAGCATGAAAATAGTTTTATCAGCAATAACAGTAACATGCACAAAAGAGTTAAAATATAACAATTTATTCCTTTTTGTTTATTTTACAAAAGTAGTCAAATAAAAATAAATCTTTAGTAAGTACTTGCTTGTGCTGAGAATTTATATTCAAATAAGGCATTTTTATCTGTGGTATACTGGTAAGCTGGCAGGTTTTTAAGTCAAAACAGCCCTAAGCCCTTTGCCTCATTTCCCTAAAGCATAGAAAATAAATTTTAACATTTCTCTGTAAAATACACTATGTACCACATGAGTCAGAAGTTCGCCCATTATGGAACACAGATTCTTTCACCATGCCAGCAACCAGTTGTTTCAGTCAATTTTTTTAACCTTGACCTAATATGTGAGTTTTTTCAAGAAAAAAAATCCACAAAGCTTGAGGTGACAGCATTATTTTCACTGAAGTTCAGTTCATGCACATTTTTTCTATTGAAATTAATTACACAAAAAACGCATAAAAGGTGCTATTTTAAAATAAAATGATAGAACAGTTTGATTTTTCTCACTTCTATATGTCAGCATATCTATTTACTCATAAGCTCAAAGCAAACTCAATTACATATCATAAAAGGGAAGGTACTTCGTTAATTTAACTGTCATTTTTCCCATCAGCCTCTAACCATGTACTTACCTGCACTAATGTTTCAATAGTTCACTTTGAACTATCCTATTAGTTCGTCATTGTAAGGATTCAAAAGTCCCAGAACTCAAATGACGTCCTCTGACCCACCTGGCTCTGTATCGTAAAACATTAGACACTGCAGCTAGTTTATCAGGAAAACAGGTATATCATCAACACTAGGAATGCATACAACAGAGTTAAAATACAATAATGTACAACAATATTATCATGGGCAATGATCAGCAAAAGACCTTGTATTTTACAGACACATTAAAACCTTTATTATCAACAAAGCCGCAACTATTGTTATTTATTTATTTATTTATTTATTGCCGTTTTTGGCTGGGGCTGGGTTTGAACCCGCCACCTCTGGCATATGGGGCCAGAGCCCTACTCTTTTGAGCCACAGGTGCCGCCCAAAGCCCCAACTATTGTTATTTGTTGTACCTAGATTTTTGGAGAAAGAGATAAATCACAAAAAAGCACCTAATAAATTATTGTAATTTTACTGAATTAGCACTGTCATCAGAGGAGACCCCGGACTTAGGAGACATGTAAGCTACCATTATGATTTGATACTTCATATTACAAAAAATGATCTTGGGCTCTGCAAGATTCCGTATCGAAGCAGGTAGATCATTTTCATTACATTCTCCTTACAAATGAATGTGCCAAAACATTTTAGAAATAATTGTAATGGAAATGAAAAATTGAGGAAACTAGTTTACACTGTATAAACTTCAAGCTCCTTTAAATCAGAACACTTGCCTATCTAAGAACAATTTGTCAATGATTTCTTATACTTCTGAATATCAACTGTCTGCATTCTTAATAGCACAGAGCCACTAAAGCTTTTAATTTTAGAATTTAATCAAGATAGTTTGTTTTCAAGTGAATTTATGATAGTAGTATAAAACAGAAATAGAAGTCACTAATAAATCTCCCAATGTTTCTTTTTATTCACAAGTATTAATTTCTGTTCCTACTTTACTTAGAAATTATATGTGATTACTGCCTACACTTGACAAATTTGATTATTTAAAGCAAATTATTTAACAATTTTTGGAATAAAGCATTTTGGGACAGTAAATTTTATTTTATTTCTTTTATCATTTTTTATTGAATCATAGCTGTGTACATTAGTTCAATCATGGGGTACAGTGTGCGGGCTTCATATGCAACCTGAAATATTTTCATCCGCCTGTTCGACATCACCTTCATGAGATTTTCTCATTTATTTTGTGAAAACATTTTTGTTCTCCATTTAGTAGGTTTCACCTGACCCTTCCAAGATGCACCTCAAGTGTGATCCCACCATTTACCCTCTCTCTCCCCTGTTTCCCTTCCCTACTCTCCCTTTCCCCATCTTCTTGTGCAATAACTGGGTTGTAGCCTTCACAGGAAAGCTATAAATTTGCTTCATAGTAGGGCTGTATACACTGGTTACTTTTCTTCCATTCTGTAGATACTTTGCTAAGGCGAATGAGTTCCAGCTCCATCCATGTAAATATGAAAGAGGAAAAGTCACCATCTTTCTTTAAGGCTGCGTAATATTCCATGATATACATGTACCACAATTCATTAATCCATTCGTGGATTGATGGGCACTTTAACAAAAAGCTACTGTTATTAAGCCACTTGTCCACTCCCACAAAACAGTGAATGCACCTATTTCTTACACCAATAGTACTGTGGGAGAGGGTCAAAATCTGTGCTCCTGTTTTCCCAAATCAGGAAAAAAAAAGACTAACTGAAAATTGTAATGCATGCATTTGACTTCGAGAAAGGACTACATGGTGTTAAGTAAGAATATACATTTTTTTTTTTTTGCAGTTTTTGGATGGGACTGGGTTTGAACCCACCACCTCCAGCATATGGGCTGGTGCCCTCCTCCCTTGAGCCACAGGCACCGCCCAAGAATATACATTTTAATATATATACCAATTTATACCTAGGGATGACTGAAGTTATTCTATACAGCTAATGTTAGTCTTATTTAAAATGTGTATATCTCAAATCCAAAGTTCTATAAAGCCTAATAATTGAATAAATCAAAAAACTCAATACAGCAAACTCACCATAAACAAAGTCAAAACTCTAAGCTGGAAAACAGTTTACAATCAATGATAGAAAGTCTTACTACTCCAAATAGAAAGCAAAACCTCCTCAAACAGAGCCAAAAAATGATGATAGAAAATTAATCGTAAGAAAATTCAAAACAGAAGATCAGGAAAGTCCGTAAAATGTTTTTAATTTTACTTTTAAATAAGTTATTGAACCATAATTGATCACAAATCTTTGGCTATCATATAGATCGATGTTAGGAGATTGACAACCCAATATAAACATCAAACATTCCCTTGGTATAAACATCAAGGGAAAAAAGATCAATAATATTAGAAGGTCTCCAGGAACAATCTTTCTGATAGTCAAGTTGATATAATATGTTAAAATTTACACATATACTTTTTAATCTTGGGATTTTTTTATGAATATTTATCCTAGTTTTATGTGTACCAAGATATACGCAAAAGGCTTATTTTCTCTCTATCGGCCTCTGTTTTCAGAAAACATTCACAGTATACCGTCTCCACGGTCCTTGCTGAGGAAGCAGCCTGTTACCCGCCCTTGAACCTAACTGACTTGAAAAGCGGGAGCCTCTTGATCCATGCCGATTATTAGTTAGAGTTCTCAGTGAAAACAGAACCAATTGGAGATGAATTTACGAGGACATTTATTATGGAAACTGGCTTCCATGACTCTGGAGGCCAAAAATCCCACAATCTGTTATATGCAAACTAGAGAGCCAGGAAAGCTGGTGGTGGAGTTCCAGTGTAAACCCAGAGGCCGGAGATGGTGTCCTGGCCTGAGTCAGAAGCCGGAGAACCAGGAGCTCCAATGTCTGATGACAGAAGATGGATATCTCAACTCAAGAAGAGACAGAGAATTCATGTTTCCTCCACCATTTGTTTCTAGGCCCTCAACAAATTTGCAGGGTTTTTGTGTGTGTGTGTGTGTGTGTGTGTGTGTGTTTTGGTTTTGTTTTTTTTTTTTGCCAGGGCTGGGTTTCAACCCACCACCTCTGGCTTATGGGGTTGGCGCCCTACTCCTTTCAGCCACAGACGCCACCTGGCCCTCAACAAATTTGGACGATTGCCTTCCCTAATCAGAGAGGGCGGTCTTTACCCAGTCCACCAATTCTAATGCTGATCTTTTATGGAGACACTCCTAAAAAAAAAACGTGGAAATTAAGTTTTCTTATCAGCTATCTGGCATTTCAGTCAACATATAGAATTTGCCATCATATTTACTAAATAATACTTCCCCCTGGAATTTGGAAATGAAAATGAATATTTAAAGCAATCTTAAATTGCAAGGATAAGTAGGAGTGGAGTGACCACTTTCCAGCAGATGCAAAGATAGCCAGGAATCTTATAAAGAAAAGAATAAAGAAGAAGTCAAAGAGAACCTAAGACCAAGAAATGTACTCAAATGACCCCAATTTATGTCTTGATTCTAGGCCCTGAAGGAAGTCCAACTCTGCTGAACATGTTCCCTTTCTCTGAGGTGTGTCTGAACCTTGTTAATACCCTTATTTACTCATGACTTAAATATACACACCTGTGCCAGCTGACTGCCCAAAGGACTGTAACAAACTGGTCAACATACAGAGGTGGTCAGAGTGGAACCGGGTCTACCCTACTGACACATACATGTAAAGCATGTCTGGTCTATGAAAATTAGGTCTACTTAAGGAGGTGGCCAAGGTAAAGACAAGTATCTCTAAATAAGACTTACTACACTGCATTCTTCATGACAGTAGAACACTCTATATTTCCACCATTAGAATATTAGACATCTGACTGCTGTGCAGTCATAAAGTGAGAACACAAAACCACATACTATGTTCATTATCTTAGAAAACAGTCATGACACACTGGCACACACAGAAGGATCCGGATGAATGGAGAACTAAATTTAACAACATTTACTTTTGCATAAACACCAATTGATTTTACTCTCCTGTTTGTAATTTTCTCTACCAGTGGAAATTTTTTCTTGAGCATCTATCATTTCTCATATACCAGGAAAAATAAAATGTTTACATTTTAAAAATAAACCTGAATAGAAATGTTCAACAAAAAAGAAAGAAAAGTTTCAGTGAAATATCAAAGGACTGACTTTTGATTTGAAAGAAAGGATGGTTTGATCCCAACAGAAAGAAATTACTTAACATTGCTATTAGCTTTTTCAAGAGCAAAGACAAGAAATGATATTATACTGTTAAAGATTTTTTTTTTTTTTAGTTTTTCTTAGGCACCTAAAGGTCTATTTTTCTCAATAATAAAATCTGCTTTACTTTATTCCACTTTTGAAACTACATGAGGATGACTTGCAAAGTAGAGAAGTATTTTTACTTAAATCCCAAGGCAACAGGTATTAAATACATATACTTTCATCTAGCTGTTCAGGAAGAAGGAAAAAAAAATAAATAAACACCATCTCTTCACATCTACTTAATTTATCTCTTTGGATGAACAATAAATGTCTTATGGCAAACATCCAAATTTCAGGCCACCTGACGTTCCTTTCAACCAGGTCAGTCCTAACAAAGACCATAATCCAGCCTCCCACACTGAATTTCACTCCCAGAGGGGGCCTGGTTACAGAGCAGGGTAAGTCACGACACACTATGGACTGGAGATCAATTTCCAGCCTGAGGGAGGATGTACAGAATGAAGCAGGAGCTGGGGTGGGAGCAACAGGATTCAGAATTCACTCATTTAAACAACCAAATGAAACAAGACACCCTCCTTAGTATAAGAAGAGGGCAATCTCATAATATTCCTGACATGCTATTCTAGAAAATACTCCACTTTGGAAAGGAAACGACTTAAATACGAAAGTAAACTTCTATCTCAATTTGATATGGTCCTAGTTGATCTATCTCAAATTAATAAAAGTTAAGTTGAATAAACATTATTTTATAAACCTTGTACTTTCAGCTACTTTCTCTTATAATGGACAATAGTCTTTTTCATATTCTTTTATATGCTATAGACACATCCCCTGTAAAAATGTTTTAAGCAATATGCTGAGTTTCTGTCCTTTCCTTTTACTGCAAGAAAGATGCCTTTAATGAGACCATGGGCACATGCCTTAGACATTTTTGCCTAAGAATACGACTAATTATTGGGAAAGCATCACTGGATCAAATTATCTCAGAAACATGTTACTCAGTTTCCACTCTCTTTATCATTCAGAAGGCACCTGGCCCATAGATTAGATTACACATTACCAAACATAATGCTGTCTACCTTGACCTTGGCTATCTATACAGACTAGTTTACCAGGCACAAGTTCCAGGGTCTGACTTTAGTCTTAGAGGGCGAAATATGTTAGTTGAAAAGAAACAAGTCAACAACAAACTATTCTCCCTGAATTCCTCCCCGAGTACCACAGTGCTCTATTCCTTCTTCTCACCGCCAATTTCTTCAAATAATTTTTGATAGTCTTTATAGCATCTTACATTTCTTCGCTTTCTATTCGTGCCTCAACATTTTATAGTGCAAGTTCTAGCATTTATTTGTTTATTGACACAAAATCTCACTCTGCTGCCCAGGCTAAAGTGCTGTAGTGTCATAGCCCACAGCCACCTGTAACTCCAGGCTCAGCCTTCCCAGCTGGGACTTCTTACTCAGGCTGGTCTCACACTCCTGTTCTCAGGCATTCTGCCCACCTCAGCCTCCTAGAGAGCTAGGATTAGAGGCATGAGCCATCACACCAAGCCCAAGTTCTAGCTCTTTAAAACTACTAAACAAATACATGGGTTAACAGTCAAATAGCCACTTCTCACAGCACAGGCCGGTAACACAATGGAATATTAACTATTTCATGGTGCCATCTTTGTTTCTTCCCAGTCCATCATTTCCTCAAACTTCCTAACTATTCAAACGTGATCCACTTTAACCTTAGAATGTCAACTACACTTCCAGTCTCCTGTCTCCACAATCATTCCATTGAACTGACTATTCTCTCCAATTACAAACTTCTAACTTTAATTTGACTAGACAATACTTCTTATGGACTCAAGACACTTTGAACTCAAGTCTAAACCAGTTTTCCTCTTTCTTAAATGTGTGAAGTCTCTCTACTGAGTATGTTATTCATCTATTTTGGCGAGTATCTAACATGTAAAAACAAACAAACAAAAAACCAGGAGTGTATTATTTATAATGTATATGTATCCCAACCAGCAATTGAGTAAAACCCAACATGAAGCTTATACTAGATGTGTTTCTCCAGCATTGAATGTACACAGGTTAAAAATAGATTAAAAATACAGACAATGAGGAAGAGGAAAGCTCTGAGAATATGTTAAACATATGGTATTATATTAGCAAATCTGCATTTTCTCACTTTGTGCCATAGGGTCTTCATTTCAGAATCATAGTAAACAGTAAAATGAACTCAAAGTGAAGCTAAGAAATCTGTCTTGTTTGAAGGAAAACACGTCATTTTGTTCATTGGACACCACTGTTTCCAACATGAAAAGGTAGAGTATTAAGTTTGAAGTTACATAACAATTCACATAACCCTATATCAAATAAATATTCTTAAACTGTCTGAACTGTGGACCATAATGATTCTATTTTAGCATCTATAATAACTGAGAAACCTCTCAAATGGTAGGGGGTACTTTTTTCAGCTCAGCATAAGCAGATTCAGACCAGAGATTCCCAATAACGTCACTTACAGGGTTCAATGAGAACACCCACTATGCTGAAAATTTACCCCAAAGCATCTGAGGAACAGCTCTCCCCCAAGAAGGGAAATTTTTATTTTTTGCAACATAAATCTAGCTTTTTTAAAGGATAACTGCCCATTCTCCATCTTTAAATTATTTTTTCTAATTCTATGTATTTTTAATTAACATAATTAGCTAGCTGCAGATCAATAATATTACAGAAACAATTCACAAATATAATTAAATTCTTCTAAATAAAATGTATCTAATAAAATGTATAGATTTTGGTACCTTAACTATTAATTATAGCAACTATCAGAAATACTAGATTGCTATCGAAAGTTTTCTTTATTTCTATGTTATATAATGGTTGAAGGAAAAATAATTATAAGAATAGTTATTATGATTATAAATACTTTTTATATTGAAAAATATAATAAATCATAGAAAATGACCAAGAATCTCTTTCTGTGTCTAAACATTTATGTGCCAAAATAAAGAAAATGTCTAATTCATCTTCTACCCAACACTTAGCAAACAGTGAAACTACTCAAGAAATGCTTATGGAAAGATCTTGTTCAACATATACCATTCTTTAGATTAGCAAAATAAATGTTTTTTAACACTGACAAAAATTTTAAAGTATTTGGAAATTAAGGAGAAAAGGATACAAATAAATTTCAACTGTGGAAAATAATTTTATTACACAGAGATTCAAAATTAAACTTTTGATTGAACAGTTTATGGAGAATCTACTTTTCTAAGGCAATTTAAAAAGTAATAAATTCTTATTTTCCCATACTATTCCTAAATATTTAAGGGTTCCTTTGAAATTTGTATTTCAGTGGCCGCCCATTGAGATGCTGATGAATGAATCTGTTTTAAGCCCCACAGGTGGACTCCAGTTGGTTATAAAGGTTGTGAGGTTAGCAGACGCCTCCTGTGTGATAATATATACAAATAATGTAGCCAGCAGACACTTCAAGTTCCTCGTAATGTATTAACAGCGTACTGACACTGAGAACCTCTCATCCAAGAGAATGAGTAACATCAAATCTAAGAGGTCAGATTTCTTTTGGGTTGAGGTTAAGAGTAGAGATGTTTCCAGCCTTAGCAGAAGGCGCTGATACCCCAGGATTTCCCCAGCTATGCAATCGCAGGGAAATACCTCTCAGGTACCAGTCTCTCCACCACCATAGATCTTAATTTCCTATCTGGAAGTTATACTTTTCAGTGTAGCAGGTTCTAACGTTCTTAAAGGAGCATAATTCTCTGCAATATCCACATATTCAACATAGCGGACTTTTTATTCACTCAAGGACCTTCTTCTTTTCCTATTTCGAAGTAAGCTCCTTATTACATTTGAGTTCAAAATTAACTTTTCCCACAAAAATTTAACTGTCATATTGCCAATGTATTTTATGTATCTAGTAACAAAAGAATCCTATCGTCGAGTTAGGAGGAAGGATAACAAAGAATTATCGTATGTTACCCAAAGGGAACAAAATCTGGACTGGACTGTGCACAGAGCAAGAACTTTTTCTATTTGTTAACCTGTCCCTCCACACCTAGAATTATTATTGGAATATGTTCAACAAATATTTGTCAAATGAAAAAGAAAGAAAAAGGATAAGCCTGTAAAACAAATGGGAATTTGGGCTCAAATTTCAAAGTGATATTTTTAAACTGAGCTACAGAGAAATTTATTTCTACTCCTTAAAAGTACTGCTGTCTCAGTATATGAGCATATGTTAATATCCAAATATTGCTCTACAACATAAATAAAAATAACAGTGCAAAATCTGTTATAAATTCTCTACGTGCCACTTCAAGTGATACATTCAGTAAAGCGATTTGCAAAGTCAGAGTTTCCCACCTTCTGCAGTAACAACTCTATTATAACTGTGATACTAAGGATATTATTGGTGCTATTAGAATTTAACATTCTATTTAATACTAGACTTAATGAATTATACTACCTAGGTGAATAATGAAAATTTAGTTTCTATTTTTCCCAAGGTAAGTACTGAATTCATAATATTTGTCTCAGATACTCAAAAAAGAGAGTCAAAATTTAAAAAGGCAAAAAAAGTTTAATATATTTTCAGTGCCACAAAAAGAAATCTTAAATCTAAAAAATACACAACAAAACATTCCATAAATATCTTGAAATCCATCATAAAAATAGGCATGATCTTTGCTGCTTTCCTATCTGTCTGCCAAGCAGACAGACCTTAATAAGTGTTGTATCGGGAAGATTACTTTCCATTTTCAACAGTAAAAATTACAAACACAAATATATGCCTAAAGTCAATTTTGTAATCTAATCTGGTTTTGCTTTTGATTTTCTAATCTGAACATTTCGCATTTAGTGATAGGGCCAGTTATTCTCGGAAATAACCAAACCCACCTTACTACACGATTCCGTAATATCTTCTAAAACTCCAGTTTCTTCCATCAAATCAAAAGAACTTCAGGACCAAGTAACCTCTCATTCAAACGTTCTTATTTAAACACATTCATTAGGCATTCTCGTAATGGTTTATTATTTCTATTTCTTGGCATACGTTTCCAAAATTCAAAATATATTTGATTCAGTAGTTATATAAACTGCCACTGTGTCTCTAGATTGCAAGATAACTTTTTTTGTTTTTGAGACGGAGTCTCTCTCTGTCACTCTGGGTAGAGTGCCCCATTGTCATAGCTCAAAATATCCTCCTACCTCAGCTTCCTGAGTAGCTGGAATTACAGGCACCCAGCAGGATACTCAGCTAAATTTTTTCTATTTTTCAGTAGAGATGGGGTCTCGCTCTTTCTCAGGCTGGTCTCGAACTGAGCTCAAGCAATCCACCTCCCTCGGCCTCTTAGAGTGCTAGGATTATAGGCGTGAACCACTGTGCCTGGCCGATTGCAAGATAATTTAAAGCATAAAAAGAGAGTTATTGGGTGGTGCCTGTGACCAAAAGGAGTAGGGTGCCAGCCCCATATAACAGAGGTGGTGGTTTCAAACCGGCCCTGGCCAAAAACTGAAAAAAAAAAAAAAAAAAAGTGAGTTATCCTGTGGAAAAAAACTGATAATTATTATAACTATCTCCTTCCAACTAACCAATTTACTAGTACTTTCATTTCTGTAAAACAACCACAGTTGAAATCTGTAATCAAAATCAATAACAACATTTTGGTCAACAAGAGACTACATGTACAATTATAGTTCCATAAAACTATAATATCGCATTTTACTTTTAAATGTTTAGACTCACAAATACTTGCCATTGTGTTGCAATTACCTACAGTATTTATTACAGTAACATACTGCCCAGGTTGGCAGCCTAGGAGCTGTAGGGTATACATTCTGGTTTGGAGGCAATGGGAACTATTTCTGGTGCCTAACCGCCATAATGGCAAGATAATAAATTTGCATTTTAAGCTACTAAATTTATGCATTTTGTTACAGCAGGAGTATGATGGTTAATTTTATGAGTCAATCTGGCCAGAATGAGACTATCAGTTTTTTGTCCCCAAGACTATTCTAACTGTTGCAGCAACATGTTTTTTGAGATGTGATTAACGTTAAGAGTCAGTTGACTTCAAGTACAGCAGTTACTTCATAATATATGCAGGCCTGAACCAATATGTGGACGATCTCAAGAGCAAAGACTGAGGTCGCTCCATGAAGAAGGAACTCGGAAGCCAGAATACAGACTAACCCTGGTCGATCCCCAGCACAGAGTGACAAGCCCTCACCAACCATGTGTGTAATTAACTCTTCTGAAATGGAGAGAAAACTCGAATCTATGATGCTATCACACTACTTCACAATTCACAAGTTTCTCCAGCGATCAATCCTCAAAGCAACCTTGGGACAAAGACGTGTCCCCAAAGGGCCTTTTAGGGCCCTTTTCCTGATAACGGTACTGAAGCTTTGAGAAGGTAAATTTTCAGCCAATTAGCAAAATCAGAGCTAAAATTCATACCTGGAGTGTCCTCATTCTGTTCTACTTATAACAGCAATCTTTTCCTACAATTGTTGAAGTAGACTGAATATTTTTAAAATCTTTCATTTATAAGATTACCCTATATATTTCTCTTTTATAATGGCTAGAAATAACAGTTCTCTTTTGATTTTTTTTACATCACCTTCCAGAATAAAATGGTCTTAACAAGATATTTTACTGTTAAAATCGTTAGTGCCACAGATTGGAAGGCTGACATTGACCCTGGTTACTTTAATCTTAAACTTTTGCCTTCCCTTCCCCAATCAAAAAGTAACTGTGAAACATGATACTTTGCTCACTACTAAATCTGCAGTTTTATTTCACAACTCATACATCCTGTGTACTTCAAAAAAGTACCAATCCCAATGCACAAAGAGAAACCTACTAATAAATGCCTTTTGCAAGAAGGAAACAAACACAGTATTGGGTTTTGATGCAGGAAGATCCATCTCCAGCCCTCCTGTAAACCTCTTATGGACATTGGCAGTACATAATGAATGTACTCTTTGAATTATGACATTGTGAAAAGACTGAAAGCATCCTATTAATCTTTGGGTCAAACAATCCTTACAATCAACTGGAGTACTTTCATAATGTTCCATGAAAAATCTGATTTAGAAGTTAAAATAATTGTTACTTGTGTAGGTAGCTAAGATATTGATCTTCTTGATCTCCCAGATTTAGCTCAAAAAAATGTATTAATGTGCTTGAAGAACATGTAATCCAGCCTTTTTGTTTATAACAGAACAATCACACAATCGGAGAGTGACCAAAGTTTTCAGAGATGAAAGAGAATTTAGAAATCGATAGTGCTTTTTATTTGCACAGGTTCCTGGCTTTCTTTCTTTCTTATACCTTTCTATAATACATAACAAAATAATCTACTTCATTAAACTCCGAAGGTAAGCATGGGTAGAAGTTAAAAGTTAAAAGAGTTTCAAAGGTAGAAGGAAAAATCCTTACAAGAAATAAACTTAGACTAGTTAATATTTGTATTATCAGGAAGAAAAATAGCCTAAAATTTTCTACTTCTCTCACATAATTCCCAAAAAATATAAAAAAAAAAGAGAAAAGGGAGAGGGTGAGAGAGACCATTATAAAAATATGTACCAGCCACTTAATAGGGTAGCAAAAAATGCACTCAAACATTTAGAATGGTTTCAGAGTAAACAGTCCTAAGACAAGAAAATGACACAAACTGAATCATTTCTGAGTGGAACCAGTGCTTTCCATATGTGACTGCTGCAATCTGAGCAACTTGCTAATATCTCTCACGTAGAAACCACAGTAGCCTTGGAAGTGATCTCCCGACTTCCACTGTTTCCTCCGACTCACCTCGTTCCCTTATCCAGCCATCCAACAACCACATTATCTTTTCACAAAATGAGGTAGATATGCAACTCTTCCTTCTCACAGCTCTCCAAAAGAATTTACAAGAAAGTAAAAATTTACAAAAAAGAAAGAAAGAAAATACAAATTTCTTACCTTGACCCTGTGGGGACCTACTTAATTTAGACTCTTCCCTACCTTCCTCACTTTTACCTTCTCCCCGAAGAGCCAGCCACACTGGCCTTTTCTGACCCTGAAATAAGCCCATTTGGTTTAAGAACTCTTGCTTGCATTTGTTCTTCTCCCACATCATCAAGAGGCTGCTTATTATTACAAGAGCCTCATCCCAAATCTCATTCCTCAACAGAGCTCACCTGAGCCTCATTTCCAAATTACTCTGCATCCTCATAATTCACAACACTTTCATTGTATTTGAAACAATCTGAAATTATTTAGTAAACTATTCACACTTTGTCCATAGTCTGGCTCCCCCAAAGTGGAATTAGGCTTCATGAAAAAAAGGATAAACTTCTGTTTACTAACATATATCCACCCTGTTTACTCATATATCCACCCTGCCTCAGTCTTGCAACAAGATAGAGGCTCAATCAATTTCTACTGAATAAAAAAGGAAAATGCGCTCACCTAGAGATTCATTTGGCATTTAATTTGCTGTCAAGAAGTGACATTCCCTTAAGGACCCTTTGCTATCTAAGACTGAAGAGGGTCTGGAAATGATTTTACAGGGGGTTGGAAAAATATTGCCATAAGCCCTAAAAAGCCCACCCAAGTAGGGCTCTTGGTGTGTCTCTAGTCACTGACTTTTAATTCACAGTTTCCAGTTGAGGGTAAAACAAAGGATGTGATGGGCTTAAAATCAAGACCACCTGGTTCCCTGCTCTGGCAGCTCCTCATTCTCTACCAAGATCAGCTGATCGATCCTTCCTAGCACTGCTGCTACAGGCTTTGCTGCCAACCATAAAGGAAAGCTTTGCTTCCTTCCATAAAGGAAAGCTCTGTACAGAGTCCTTGCCTAACTCCCTGAGGCTCACCACGTGGTATTTATAGCTAGTCAAAGTTCTACTCCACCGCCATGAGCAGTTTGGGGAACCTGACAGAGTGTACCCCCTAATCCTGTGTCTTGGAAAGGTGATAGACAAATACTTATCATCCATGGGGCTAAATATCATATCAGAACAAAAGAGGCTCTGAGGAAAGGGAACAATGAATTCAGAACTTGACCATGAGCTGAGAAATGCCTCCTATTAGTGGCCACTGCATGGAGGTTTTCCCAAGTTCCTGATCACCATCAGGAGAAAGAACTTCAGGACATACTATGTAAGCCAAGCAAGCAGCTTTTTTTATTGAAAGTAGAAGTACACTCCCTCCAGAGAAAGAGAGCTGGCAGTCTAGGAAAGAGTGGCTGCCCTGGGAAGGAGTGGGCTTTGGTCTCTGGAAGTCCTACTAATTGAGAGGAAGAGTACTCAGGTGAAGGGGTTGGATTCTACTGAGAATTTGGGGAGTAAATCCTAGAATAGGCCGCCTTCATTTTCATGCTTTATAGCACTGTTTCTGACCTGCCATGGTGATTTTAAAGGCAGAGACATTTGTCCTGCTCTATTCCTAGGCCTCACAAGGTAAATGGTGCCATCATTACCCAAGTTCATGTGGGATGACAGAGAAAGCTGATGAGCTTGTAAAAGCTGGTTGTTACCAGGTGTTATCAGCCCCTCCAGTTAGCTTTCACCCTTTAACACGTGCGCCCAGCTTCCAAGTCCCTGCACGAGTTCTTAGCCCAATCTCCTTGACATCCACTCTACACCCCCATCTAGAAGCCAGTCCTGATGCTTATCAGTCTCAGGGAGTGTACACTTTGCTTCGAACACCCTTCGTCCTTCTCATCCTTCCCCACCCTTACGTTACAAATCTCACTATCTACCATCCTGCAAATGTTGGCTTAAATGTTGCTTCTTTGAGTTAATTTCCATGATACCCCAAGTTAAATCAAGACCCCATGTACATATTAATTAAAACATTAATTACAATTCTAATTATAGCAGTTATCCAATAAGCATCCACTGAACAAATTAATAAGCAGTACAGCTAATTAGATGATAGGCTCCATGTCAAAAAAAAAAAATAATAAAGCACAAAACACCAAAAAGCTCCGTGTGATTTAACTCTTTCCAACCCAATTTTTCTGCCATCCATATACTCCCCACTTCTTATTTATTTTGGCCAGGAAAGAGATTGGTGGGTACTTGTAATTATCTTACAGTTTTTAAAGAGAAAAACATAAATATGAAGTCCTCTTATCATTTTTTTAAATTTTTATTTATTTATTTATTTTTTTGTAGAGACAGAGTCTCACTTTATTGACCTCAGTAGAGTGCCGGGGCATCACAGCTCACAGCAACCTCCAGCTCCTGGGTTTAGGTGATTCTCTTGCCTCAGCCTCCCGAGCCCTCTTATCATTTTATTGTCCATTTAAGGTTACATGAAATAAAGTGCTTTTGTGTATAATTTTTTGCAGTGTGATACTTCAGGAAACAATCTCCAAGATAAAGTCCAGGCTTCCTCTTCCACGTCTCACAGCCGAAAACGGTTTCTTTGCTTCCTCCTTTCTCCTGCTACAAAACATGCAATCCTTGGGGGTGAGGGGAGGGGAGAGCAGAGAGAGAAAGAATGAGGGAGGGGTGGGGAAAGGAAGAGCAGAGAGAGGGAAGGAGCAAGGGGGTGGGGTCTTGGTGTGGGCCACACCATTTGGGGGCAAAACACGATTGTAAGAGGGACTTTACCTAACACATGCAACCAGTGTAACATGGTTTCTTGTACCCTCAATAAATCCCCAACAATAATAAATAAATAAAACCACGCAACCCTTTGTTGATTTTTTTCATTTTGCATTGTAAAGTGAATCTTCCCATTCAGCCTTTCCTCAGAGTCAGAAAATGATGGCCTTCCTCTCCTTTTTGAATTTCTGTTTCTCCTTGAAGAACGGGGTTGTCTAGCCAATCTTTGCTAGCTGCTTTGTCTAGCAGTCTCATCACTCATCACAAGCTGAGTGATGAGACTGCTCCCATAAGAAAGGTGGGTCTGCACTTTTTCTCCACTCTCCTTCTTATCTAATGAGTAAAGCATGAAGCATTCACAGCTGCATCTCTTCCACCAGCCAGAGGAATAATATTCCCACCATTTGTAGGACCTCCTTGTAAATTCATAACCACCACAGTACTGACCGGCTCTGTTTGCTCCTTCCATAAACTTTGTATATTCTAGAATAACTGCCAGGTTTTCAAACTGAACAGGCTGTTTCTTCCTACAACCAGTGATCCAGGGTGTGCTTGGGCCCAAAGAATGGACTCAGCATGGTAACCCAGCTCTGATCACGGAATGAGAGACACATCATTTTCATAGCTCATTGACAGGCAACTAATTCATCCTCTTGAAGTTTCTTCTTTGTTAGATCAGTTGGAAAATTCTTCCTCGAATCCATAACTGTTTCGGTTAAATGGGTTTTCATTTTATGCAATTCCCCAGCAAGCTGGGGGCTTGTGTAGAACCTGTCAGTGTAGAAGTGATAGCGCGAACCTTTCCTGTATGCTTGCAAAACTTGTGCCAAACGAGTCGCTATCCAAAAGGCAAATGACAGAGCAGGACAAAGACTTCCTCTTGTTGTCTCGTCGTAGCGACAAATGTAGACAACATGGAACCGTTTTCTGAATCACACAGGCAAAAGATTCCTAGGCCTCACTTGGGGGGCGTCTGCAGCTCTTGACCTGAACCCTCCCTTGAAACTTGCCATGTCAACTTACTAAATGCAGAATACAAATGTCTTCATACAATAACAAAGAAAATGCCATGAAGGCTATGTTAAACAGTTTGATGAAAACATTTCAAATTATATATGAAACCAACACATTGTACCCCTTGATTGCACTAATGTACACAGCTATGATTTAATAAAAAAAAAAAAAAGGAAAGAAAAGAAACTTGCTGTGTCCTCATCTACAGACATATTTCTTCCCCGCGCATAAAGTTCTTTGCATTTATTGTCAGCAAACTCACTAATACTCTTCACCTTGCTCTCTCGGTATGCACTCGCCCTTGAGCTATGACAGGAGGACCTCAATGCCACATCCAAAATATTTGGAGAAAAATGAAGACAAGAGAAAACATGCTTGAAGAATGGGGTTCAGTCTAGACAGTCTTTGCTAAAATTGTCAAGTAATTGTTGCCTCAAGTTCAGAGCCATGACGTTCAGTATTACACCAAAAAATGTGTTAATTTCTTCTGACAAACATCCTTGCATGATGTCATGTTATTTTTTTAGTAGGATCACTTCTGTATTTTTTTTCCACTGCTTACATATTTGTCACAGTCACAGTTTCATCGAAAAAAGAGCTGGAAGTACCCAAGTTCAGAAAAGGTGAATGTCTGTTGCACGGTAGCGTCCGCGAACTTCGTAAGCTCACCATCACTGTCATGATAAACCTTCCAGCTACTCGTTACAGGTTGAGTATTACTGTCACTTTCTTCTTCATCACTAGCTTCACATTCACTGGAATTAACATCACTGCCTACAGGAAGAGTTTCTTCATGCTCATTGTCACCACTAAACTCTCCTTCAACCCCACTGTCCTCAAAAATCCACACTGCAGCTCAGGCTTATAATCCTAGAACTCCTGGGAAGCAAAAACAGGAGGATCCCTTGAGCTCAGGAGTTCTAGAACAGCTTGAGCAAGAGCAAGACCACGTCTCTATTAATAACAGAAAAACTAGTTGGGCATGGCAGGGTGCACCTGTAGACTCAGTTAATGGGGAGGCTGAAGCAGGAAGATCACTTGAGTCCAGGAGCTGGAGATTGCTGTGAGCTAGGTGAGGCCACGGCACTCTAGCCTGGGCAACAAAGGGATTACTCTGTCTGAGAGCATAAAAAAGATCAACATCCCAAACTCAGGAGCAGCTCTTTACACACACTGCAGCTTGGACTTTTAGTGTATTGTTGTCTTGATAATACACTAAAACATCAGGCTTTTGTATTTGTTGTCAGTATCATTCAACAGTCAGTATGAGGAGCTGAGAAAGCAGAAGACTTTAATTACCTAACGTTGAAATGTGGCACAAAGGAGACTATTCTTGCTTAGTATCTGGATATCCCTTTTTTATTCCCTCCATCAAAGTCATATATGACACCTTAGATATTAACTGTTCATCTGAAATCACAACTTGGACTGTAATATACCCATTCTCTTTCTCAATTTTCTGAACCATTCCTAATTTATTCAGAGACAATAAGTTTACAGGGCCCACACTCGGCGTGAGTTGATTCAATTCTCACCCCCTGAAGTAGGACAAATAAAAAGCAGCAGATGAAAGAAAAGGGAATAAAGGAATTTTAAAAACCTGATGTTGAGGGTAAGGAAAAGGGTTTCTTAGAAAGCAGTGGTATAATTGTAATGAAGATGCTTATCATTTTCACATGGTTTCTTTATTCCGAAAAAGCTCAAAGGATTTTGGATTTGATCTTGCAATTTCAATACACATGTGATTGCTTGGAAAAACTAGTAATCCTCCCAAAGTATTCTCTTTGAAGGCAACAAAGAACAAGATATAATTATGTGCCCCCAAAGGACTGATCAGTTGACTGCACCCGAAATAACCCATGCCCTTGGCAAAACACGGAAAATCGGTAATGTTCCCCACAGAGAGAAAACAGAATCTCCTTCTCAGCATCCATTATACAAAGGCAGTAAAGAAGGAAAAAAAAACATCTGCAAATACAATCAGAAACCCAAATTATGAGTATAGTTTACCAAGAGCCAAAGCATGCTATTCTTCTGTGAATACGGTTATTTAATAAATAAATGATCTTTGAGTGGTTAATCAGAATGAAAGTTGGTCCAGTTTATGCATTTTTAGGTATTAGGCTTTAGCTAGGGGAAATAAAGTCTCTAGAAAGAGCTCTCATACTCAGCACAGGATCAGAGAGTGGGCAGCAACAAAGATGATCCAGAATCTTTTCTAGATCTCAACCTGCCTGGGACTTTTTGAAATTCAGAAAGCTAAAGACCCTTTCACAGTACATTGCGTTTCTATCTAATGTTTAAAGGTTAAACAGCGCATATACATTCAGCCCACAGTTTACGCTATGCGTTACGTGCCAAAAAAATAATAACTTAGAACTCAAAATGAGTGAGTCCCTTATACATGTAAAGTTGCTTGGAAAGGAGAAAAATAGACAAATTAGCATAATTCCTTCTTTCTTCAATTCCTTGGCAACAAAGAACGAAACCCCCCACTGGTAAAAAAGCTGTTCCATCTGCCATCCTCTTGCAGGAACAGCTCGCTTTCTTGGAAAGATGATTTATGGGACAACTAAATCCCATATTTCAGTTTTTTGGGGTGGAAGACAGTTGTAGTGTGAGGTTTTTTTTTTTTGGAGAATGTCCATCTATCGCAGGCTCATTGTCAAAACATCTAAAAACCGAGTCTCTGAACCCATGAATTACCAGCCATCTACTTTCATACCCATCCAACCTTTTCAAAGTGTGTGAGGTTCTTATTTTCATCTGAACACAATTAATACGCTATACACAATTTGTTAGGGAAATTGTGTGCACAAGGAAATCTTTTATTGTAATAAATGATTGTCGTTTTATAGCAATCGGGAAATACATAGTGGAAGAATTGTCTTGCTTATTTTCACACAGAGACAAGAGGTAGGTAAGGTCACAGCAACACGCTCAGTGGTCAGTCTGCCGCATTTTAATCTGCAGAGGCTGACGGGGGAAGGCGCAGGTGCTTAACTTGGCCCACATCCCCCTTGCAGAGCAGGGGTGGAGCCAAATTAGATGTCCTAACCTCAGATACTGAACCACATGTTAAACCCAGCCATCTCCCAATTGACTGCCTTCATATAGACGTCTCCCCTTTGGAAAATGAAGTCGAAATGAGCAAAATTTAAAATTTTACATTTCTTGACTGTACATAAATTTTAAAATCTCTCGAAATTTAATTTGAAGCCATATAATTTGAAGGAATATCCTTTTGCCTGCATGTGCGACCAAAAATATAATTACAGAACTTTCCAAACATATATTTTAGCTGAGTTCAACTAAAATGGAATGGCAAAACAGTATTGTGTTTTCCATGGTACATAATTATCATTAAGTTTGTAAAGAAGACAGTAAACTGTAATGTCTATTATTTCAGTGAAGTTGAGTGTACATAACCCTTTTTCTCTTGTTTCATGTTCCTCAAAGTTGTTATCTAATGATGAGAAGGTTGTAGAGAACTCTTTTTTTCTGAGACAGAGTCTCACTCTGTGCTCCTGGGTAGAGTGCTGTGACGTCCTAGCTCACAGCAACCTCCTGGGGTTCAAACGATTCTCTTGCCTCAGCCTCCCGAGGAGCTGGGACTACAGGCGCCCACCACAAACACCTTTTAAGACAAGGCCTATGTCCAGAACTGTTACTCTGTTCAGTTTTAAGTACGCATTTTAGTTTTTCTACTTTACGACTCCCTTAATCCCTCCTTCACAAGAGTCTCCACTTTTTAATTAAATTCCTAGCTTTGCAGACTTTGTTTTTATTACCCAGTGATGCCTTCACTAATGGTTTTTATTTTATTGTGAATTCCAGATGCGGTTATGGTGCCAGGTTGAATTAACAGGCTAGCAGGAGACTCAGGGGGAGAAACAGGCGAAGCATCATCAATGTCGCTGGAGGAAGTCCTTAAAATACTGAAGCAGGCACCAGCAAACCCTCCCCTGTCACTCAGGCTGAAACCTCAGAGTATGGGAAGAACATGGAGGGGACGGTCTCCTCACTGCCATCCTTCCATGGAAGGGCTGGCGACCTCCCTCCCCAGCCCTGCCCCTTTGAGCAGCCGTGTTACTGGAGGAGATTCCGTCCCCTCGACCTGGCATTCGTTTCTCCCAAAGGAAGAATCTCTTTGGCAACACCTTTCTGCAAGCCACACTCAATTTGGGGTGCCCTGTGGAAGTCTCCCCGGGGAGTCCCTTCCCTGGGCCCTTCCCGTCTCTCAGGGACCTCCAAGCCCATAACCAACCTGCTCCTCCCGAGGGGCAGGTCACCAGGACCCGTCTTGGTCTTAACCTTTCAGAGAGGCTGATTCTCCGGCTTCCTTCTCTCCAGCTCAGTAGGTGACATTATTTCAGGAACAGGTAGTTGTTGGAAACTGCTTTGCAGCCAAACTACATTTCATATATTAGGCTTGACGATCTAAAAATGACAGTTTAATCTTAATTTCCCATTGGTCCAGAATTGAGAGAGAAGAAAGGAACAATTAATTGATATTATTCAGCCCCCAACCAACACAACAAAAACTTCAACTGCTAATTAGCCAATGACTGGGCGGCAGAGCCCCCACTCCAGTGCAGTGCTGTGCACTTTAAATATTTTTAATATTACCTTACATTTATGTATAAAGTGTACTTTTTATTTATATTGTTTCAAGACTTTATTTTTTTTTTTTAGAGACAAAGTCTAACTCTGTCACCTTCGGTAGAGTGCCATGGCGTCACAGCTCACAGCAACCTCCAGCTCCGAGGCTTCAGCGATTCTCTTTCTTCAGCCTCCTGAGTAGCTGGGACTATAATTGCCCACCACAAGGCCCGGCTATTTTTTTGTTGTTGCAGTTTGGGCCAGGGCGGGGTTTGAACCTGCCACCTTCAGTATATGGGCCAGCGCCCTACTCACTGAGCCACAGGCACCGCCCCGTTTCAAGACTTTTTGATGCATCTCTATTTGTTTGAACGCTTTCACATGGCATGTTCATTAATTGATATGTGCAAATCAGAAGGAACAGCAGATTAAGACCGGTTTCCTTCCTGATGCTTACACAGGGGGTGTGCTGAGGGACACTACTGACCTATGGGACTGACCGTATCTGAGAGTCCACGTGAGAGGCTATCTCAAGACTATTGCAAACAAAGATTCTTGACGTTTTTGAGCCAATCCCTAAAAACTAGATTCTAGATTCAGATTACATATGAGAAGCTTGTGATGATTAAAGCGGAGCCAGATGTTAAAAAATTAAAAGGCCAACATCCAGTGGCCAAACAGAAGAGGTGAAAATGAACTTCAGGCAGAAAACGAACTAAGTCTAGCAAGAAAAACCAAGAGGTGGAAACCGTGGAAGTCGTTACTGGAAGAGCCTCCCGCTCATCAATAAAAATGGTCAATAGGATCATCCTTAAATGATTTTGGTTGGTTGATGGGAAACTGATGTAATTAATTGTTCTATTATGTTAAAAACAATAGTTTATTTTCAAAACAAAACTTGGTAACTTTACAGGAGTAAGTTATAATAAATAACAAAATAATTTTATGAAAAGCACAGCCTTTACAAAGATGCCTGGTTTTAATTTTGGTCGCATGATTCATTTGGCAAGTTTGGGCAGGGTACTCAATGCCATTAGTTTCCCATTTTCCTCATCTATGAAATACTTATAAAGACACTACCTCTGAAGTTTGACTGTAAGGTTGGCCAGAGTATTTCAGAATGGTGTGAGACAGCTAACAAAGGATCAAAATATTCTAGACATTGTTATAATCACATAGTCATGAACTATTTTTCATTTTCATTATTTTATTTACTTTCAAAGAAAAATCTCCATCCTATTGCATTAGAAAAATAATCTGTAAAACTATAGTTCTGCTTTTTCACTCTTTGGCAGTCAGTTATTTGATACAGAACAAGTCACCTATTTATTACAAGCCTCAGTTATTTCATCTAGAAAATAATGCATTAAAAACACACAGAATTTTTGCACATAACAGATAGAAACTTGTGGGCACAGATTAAGCATTCATCAAATAGTATTTCCCTACTCTTTGTCAAATGACCAAAGGAATGAGTCTATTTTATCTTGCTTTATAATAGGAGGTTGCCAATGGTAGCGATAGCCCTTTGCTTCATCTGGTTAAAAGACAACGTTTCTATCTCCTATAAAATAAAATTCTAGAAAGCAGTTAGATACATAGGGTGATGGGGACTGGAATGGAGCAGAAGGAACATTCTGGAATGAGAAAAATGTTCTAAATCTTGTTTAAGGTGAAGGTGACACAGTTGTATATAATGGTCAAAAATTACAGGAGAGGACACAAACATATTGAGATGAACATATTATTTTATATCGTGTCTCAAATTTTTAAAGCCTAGGCTAATCTTAGGTTTAGAAAAACAAAAGGTTTTACAGAAAGACAATATACTTCACTCCCCCCCCCATGTATTATTAAATGATTATAGAAAATAAAAGTTTAAATTAGTAGCCAACATTTTAAATCAAGAAAAGTTCACCTGGAACTCTAGAAGACCTATTTTTCTTTAAAAATCAGAATATGTACAAGGCAACAATCACTAAGGCTTAACAACGAAAGTCCTTTAGAAAGAGTTTGCAATAGACTCTAGCAACTATGGTGCTTCCTTCTTGGCTTATCAGAAGCCTCATTTATTTTACAACCCATCCCACAATGCCATTATGTAATACAGTTGTTGAGTACTTTAAACTTGAATTCCCTTTGAAATGGGTACAAGGTGCTACATAAGTTCTATAATGATGTAACAATGTGGAAATTCTTACATACGTGTACTACTAGTGAGAAATCTACATCTAGATTGGGACGTATGTTTTCCAAGGAAGTTATTCATAACGTAGGCATTGTAACAATAGTAAATCTTGTTTATTATGGACTACTGTAAAATCCAGTACAACTTCCACTTTCTATATGGAGGTGGTCAACATCAGAAATTTCCATTAAGTACATGTGGTGCATGTTGGTCTCCAACAATTAGGTCAATTTGAGGAGGTGGTCAATGTGAGGATGTAGGTGGCTATGAAGATTCCACTGTAGTTAAAAAAAAGTCACTTGCAAAATTTGTTCCAAAGAAGGGCATCAAATAGGTCTTACAAATATTACACAAGGGCATCAGATAGGTCTTACAAATATTACCCAAGGGCATCAAATAGGTCATACAAAGATTACCCAGGTTTATGACTAATAGAAAACATAGGTTGTTTGATTTTGAAGAATGCAATCTTGCCTGCTCACTTAATGAGTTGTAAATATGATCCAGAACTATTCTTTCTTTGTGTACATCCCAAGCAACAGTCTCCGAAGACAACAGACCCTAAGACAGGTGTCAGTGAGGGCTGCACTGTCAACATCAACTCCCTTCTGGACTGTCACGTCACTTTAGGTGATTGTTTTCAGAAACATGTCATTGCAAGGTAAACACACACACACACACACACACACGCACAGGACATACTTACACACTTACTTCTTCCAAACAGGGAAACCTGAAAATTATAAAGAACACAGGGAAAGGAAAAATAAGCATATAAGAGCTGAAAAACATTCACATACAATTAAAGGTTAAAAAAGCACAAAGTACAGAAACCTCAGGGATAAAGTTTAGAAAAAAAAAGAAAAAACAGTCTTCTTGTAAAGAGATTCTCCTCATTGCCTATCATACAGGAGCTGGATTCTCAGTAGCATAACCTAAAGGTGAGGCTGGACATTTAATTACTTTACCCAATAATACAAACGACCGTGCAGGAAGCCTCGTGGCCTGAAGCCCACACAGAGCATCTCAGCTACAGACAGGCAGTGCGGTGTGCATTCCCTTGAGAACTGCACTATGGCCTTACAATCAAATGTATTTCCCTACAAAATGTAAAACAAACATTGAATCAATTACCTGAAGGGAGAACCAATACCCACAATGAAGTCTTCACCTCTGAGAATCAGCAGAAGAGCAAAGCAGGAGGGCTGCTGCACAAATATTCTACAGTTTGCAGCAGCTGCTACACAAACAACCAGGTATCTCTGATTTACCTGGAGCACCTGCCACATCTGTGCTCAGCAGTCCCAGCTGCCATCCTGCTCTGAGAATGAGCATGTTCACACCCTTGAAAAAACGAGGCATCTATTATCTCCTAATATTGAACAGGACTACGTATTCTCTGCCGTTGTAAATAGAGCAGAGACTTGTGTTGTGTGTAAATGTGTTTCTCCACATTGTGATTTGTGCAAGGTTTCATACGAGTCGGTCTTTATTTTTCTGTGAGATCCATGTTTTATTATAACCATCCCAAACTGATATTCATTCTTTGGTATTTATGAAATTAAATGGGTGAATCAAACTTGACTCGATCGTCTGTAGAACGAGTCATAAAATTCACCACTGTAAATTAACCCAGAAACATTTTCTTTATAATCCCAAGAAAAAGCGGTCCTAAGCTTAACAATCCCGCGTTTCAGACACCAACTGATTCCATCTGAAATGTGAGCTGTATCACCATCTAACAAGTCAGTCTTTATTGTAAAAGTCTATATGATCAAATAAAGTGACAGATTTAGTTTTATAAAAATATTTTTAAGAAACAGTTTCTGTCACAACTACTATCAGGTAAAAAAATAAAAAAATCACAAAAAGGGACATTTAATATTCAGTTTGCTTTACCAAACTCTGTGCAAGTTCTCACTCTCCAAACAAACCAGTGGTTTCTTATTAATGTATCACACTCACCTTACCGTTCCTCTATCTTTTCCCTTCATTATTCTCACCTTATTATTATCCCCCTCCCCACCCTTTTAATAAAATCAAAGGCCTCTTCCACTACTCCAGGAAGCAAAGATTCACCCAATCTGGTCCCAAACATAATCTTCTGTTCTTTTTTTCTTCCCCCTTTCAATTGCAATAACGCCAAGACCTCTGATTCTCATCTACACTTAAAAAAAAAAAGCTTCCTTGAGACAAGAAATTATGACATTAACTTCATATTATAATCTAGGAATCTGAGAGTCAAATAGATAATCATTCCTTAATCTTTTCCCTGTGCCAGTCTTACCTTTCAATTTCTGAAGGTCAAATTCTGAGCTTTCATTCTTTTTTTCCCTTTTCTTTTTCTAAATTGTATCAATAGCACTAAATAAATCATCACTTGAATATTCACAAATTATAAAGTTTTATATTGCTGGTATTGTTATATCAGATTCTTCATCATCAACAAACAAATTGAGATTTCTTTTGACGCCTAATATTTAAGGAAATCTTACTTTCTTCACCAAAACTGCTTATATGGCCACTAGGGGAGTGAGAGAAGGCAAATTATCAAAATGCAGGATCTGTTGGCCCTTTTGGGGGGAAAGAGAAATTTTTACACCAGTGAAGATGGTTGTAAGTGTATTTAAAATATTGACACGAGATTGGCGGTCTTTCACGTGCTGCCTGAAAGGTTCACTACTGACAGGAACTTAGAACAGCTGTTTGCCTGGAACGCGAGAAAACATTTGGACACTTAGGGTAGCCTGATTGTCCCCTTAAAATCTGTTTGGCAAAACGTCCTGGCAGTGAATACGATCCTGAGAAAAAGCTTTTAAAAATTGCTCATATCTCTTTATAAAACTTGGTTCTTGCCGGTACAGACCACATATTTTAAAGTGATATTTTAAACTCATAATTTTATCGCTGGCTAATATTTTTCTTTGCTTAGCCCATACAAATGGAAAATGGACGGCAATTGGGTATTTAAAATAAAATGGTAGTCCACAGTGAAAATGTTTGAAGAAATCACCAGTGTCTTCGAGGGAAAGTCAATTATCTACACAAAACAGAGATTAGAATAGAGCTTATGATCTTGCAGTTTCACCAATGAGTTCCAAATCCTTCATAACGAACCATGTTGACGATGCTGGGATATAGAAAAACTCCTTCTTAAGCATGAGGGCAAAGTTGCAGGGAACAGTTCAAACATTTTATCTCATGAATACCAGCATGAGCCATCGCCTTCATGTGTGTTTTCTGCATAAAACAACAGCTGCCCAGAGTAATCTGTGTGCTCAACTTTAGTAATAATTCCCTGAGCACTTCCTTTCTTTAACAGCTTTTCCTCTCTCACTGAAACTACGTTCCTCTTCTTCACTTCCAAGTCCGTCATGGCCTCTGCAGGGCTCCCCTTATCCGAGGCTCAGTGATCTAAACCTTATTGATTTATGATGGCTGTGTAATTCACACACTCTGCAATTTTCCTGTATGATTTATGCAAAAAGAATAGATTGTACATTAAGCTTGGCATTCATTAGGCTGGCCTATTCCAGGTTCACATTAATCTTGTATCAGATTTGTTTGGAGGAGTTATGCATTTAGAGCATACAGTTATTTGGCAGATTCAAAAGTATTTGCAAAACCTCAGCCACTCCTTAGGTAGATTACTGTGTCAACCCCGAGCAGAGGCCCTGACCCAGCCACCTGCGGCTGCCTGGAGGAAGCTGCCAGCATTGTTACATGCACAACGAGTTACTCAGCAGACGTGAATTGTAAACAGTTTTCAAACCTGAACTAAGAAATAGGGGAAATTGTGAAAAATTAATGAGTGTAAGCTGAATATATTTTTAAAGCTATTAAAAATCCACCCTTCTCCACACTGCTATTTTCTTTAGAAAAAAACTAGATTTCACTATTTGATGATGAACAAGACAATTAAATGACAACTTAAAAGGTAATAAAAATAATGGGAGCTCCACACATATTCTATTATAAAAACTTACAAGGGAGTGGGGTCTTGGTGTGTGCCCCACTTTCTGGTGACAAGACACGACTGTAAGAGGATCTTTACCTAACAAACGCCATCAGTGTAACCTGGTTTGTTGTACCTTCCATGAATCCACAACAATAAATTTCAAAAAAAGGAAAAAAAAAAAAAAACTTAAGTTATCTTCCTAATATTTTAAGAAAGCATCTCTATTGCTTTAGATTTAATAACGAACTGTGAACTGTTCATTATTAAGTTTTTGCCCATAATTGAAAAAAAGTACAATGCAAATCCTAACAAATAGCCCTCACATGGGGGGGGAGGGGGAGGGGAGGGGAGGAGGAGATGAAGGGGGAGGGAAAAGTGGAAGGGGAGGGAAGGGAAGGGAAGGGGGAAGCAGAAGGGCAAACAATTTTGGGGGTCATCTCATATAAGCATCTTTTGTTCCCACATAACCAAAACTGAATTTAAATTCAAATAAATTCCCAGATTTGCTCATGTTGATACTGATTGGGAAAGTAAAACCCATCCTTTCAAAGCTGTCAAGAATTCAGCAGAAGGTGACAACACTGGGCACAGACGATGCCTTTAATTCCAGAGGTGACTTAAAAGCAAACTGCCATGGAACTGATAATCTGAGTCAGCATTGACAACCCATTTTCTTTGTTTTTAAAGATTAACTGAGGATGCCAACAAGACCGTGGGCTTTCACTTAAGATGCCAGCAGAGAGACATGGCCAAAGAAAATAATGACAACCTGTCATTCAACAAAGGGATTCTACAAAAGTGTGTCCCTGACACAGCCTCTGATATGACGCTGCACGGATTCATTTTCATATTTATGCTTCGTTTGAAAGATATGAAGTGTTCCTCCCATGTTCTGAACAAGCCTTTGAACGCCAGGACTGACCTTTCATAAAAAAGCCGTGGAGAGTGGGACAGGACATGGGGAAATCCACAGGGTGCATGCACAAGGAAAGGGAAAGCCAGATGCAATTTAAATTAACCACTTTCTAACAGAATCATAGATATACCCCATATTCA
The DNA here is from genome assembly GCA_963573935.1 of Arctocebus calabarensis. Classification (NCBI taxonomy): domain Eukaryota; kingdom Metazoa; phylum Chordata; class Mammalia; order Primates; family Lorisidae; genus Arctocebus; species Arctocebus calabarensis. The sequence continues at coordinate 32,842 of CAUYON010031536.1, forward strand.
AAAGCCAACTATTCAATGCTTAATGTGCTTATTATCGCTAACATTAAAAGTAGCAGCGTACTTGGGTGCAAAACAGGCATTTCCGAATTTGTAATTATTTGAATGGTTACAATCTTTGATTGCTCAGTCACTAAACTGTAAAAAGAAAAGCTGACCTCTGATTAAGTTATGGTAGCCGCTAATAAGTCAAATGATGTCATTTATTTGGACATGAACCCTTTATATCATTTTCTATTATTAAAACCTATCCATCTAATCAATTTAATTTTCAACACAGGTGTCCTTTTTCCCTAACTAACAAAATTTACAGTGGGAGTTCTACTGAATATAAGTCATTAATTTTTAAGTATAGAAGTAAGGAACTCTCCTACTTTAGATTCTGATTTTGTTATTATTTTTAATATAGAAATGGTTGTCCCGATGGTTATTATTTGGCCGAGTGAACGGCCGTGAGCTTCCCAGGGCAGCTGCTGACATGATGACTGATTGTGTACAGAGCAGATAATGTGAATGATAAATTTTCAAAGGCCCTGGAATTAGGGAGTAACACAAGTAGCTACAGTTCCTAAAATCTAACCATTTGTTCTCAGCAACAAACGAAGACTCAAAAGCTTTTGTTTAATGAAATGATTCAAAAACAAGATAGAGGAATTAAGGGTTATTTCTACCAGCACGACTGAGTGAGCAGGCCGCCGGGTGCCCAAGTCCAGGGCCCACAAATGCTGGCCGGTTAACGCGGTATATAAATGAAATTAATCTGACTTGATTCCCCTGAATATTACGATATCCACTTGACAGTAACAACTGCATGAATTTAGGGCAAAAAAGCACATAGAAATAAGAACCATTTAGATAACTTCCACATGGACAACGATTACTTTAAAAATATTTTATAACTAAAATATGCTCTGATTAATTTGTAACAAAAGTATCATAAATCTGTAACAAATTAAAAGTAACTAAAATTCCTGGCTATACTATGTGTATATAGTAGTTGCCTCATCTTGAGAAACTGATTTTCATTCTTCTCTGTTGCCTCCAATCTAATGGCTACATCAGATCCTTGAACCCCGGCCAGAACTGGCAGGAAGTCAGAGGCGACAGTGGTCATCGTAGTCATAGTACTGAGTATCATTCCAGAGTATTTTATTTAACGCTCACAGAGCCTCCCCAGATAAAAACAAATTTCACATTAAACATAAGGAAACAATAACTAAGAAAAGGCCATGAATGCTATGTTAACCATTTAGATGAAAATAACTCAAATTATATATAAACCCAGCACATTCTAACCCATGATTGCATTAATGTACACAGCTATGATTTAATAAAATAAATAAATATTTGAATTAAAAAAAAAAAGAAAATGGTATGGTTAAAAAGAAGGTGGAAATTTAATGACTTCTGTCTCATTAAAATACATCTTTTCCCCCAGGCCACCTTGGGGACATATTCCTTCTATTAAAAGAATTAATAGAAGGAATTATTAGAAGAATTAATAGAAGGAATATGTCTCAAGTAAATATCAGAAAGAAAAAAACATATTTTGTTAGGAAGAAGACCTTTTCCTTAAAGCTTTATAAATTCAAGGTAAAAACTTAAAAGGAGGCAAATTTTGATAATTACCATAAATAAATCAAAATTTATGTTCAGTGTTTTTGTTTTTCCCACAGTGTTTCAAAGTGCAGCTTCATCCCCGTCCCACTGAGGAAGAGTGAAATCTGTAATTTAGCACAGGTGACATGAGGCACCTGACCAAACCCATAAACTGATTAGCAACCGTCTGTTTAGGGCAATGACAGAGATATCAGCCACCCAAACATCTTCTTTTTCCAAAAATAGTTTTGGGATCTACTTAGAGATGGTTTTCAATGTCGTCAGAGATCAGAATTACCCATTTCTTCCAGGAAACAGAACAGATTTAAAACAAATTGTCACCTCTTCAATCAAAACGTGCAACAGATAATCAGACTCAGAAATGCTCAAAATAATTTGCATAATCTTTATTTACAAATTTGTGTGCTGTACACTAATCTATTCTTTTATGTTTTCATAGTTTCTTATGGAGCAAATGGAGTGTCAACTGCTATAAAAGTAGATACCCTTTTGAGATACCATACTGGTGGTTTTCAAGTAGTAAATATATCATAATCATATATCTTTACTTACACAGATATGATTACTGCAACTTTAAAGTAATGAGTCAAAAAGCAGAAATACAAATCGTGCCCGGGAGAGCTGCTACGTTCCCAAAGTAATGTTTTGCAAACACAATTTAATATGTTTTGCCTTGTAGAAAGCTGCTTCTTTTCAGAAATAAAGGTACACAAATTCATATCTTACAACGATAATATATTTTGGAAATAGGGGAGTCTTCATTTCCAAAAGAAGTTTCCAGTAAAGTCCTTTGCTATTTACACGTTCTCACAACACTGTGTTTTAACATGCAGCAATCTTGGTTTTCTGGGAAAAGAAGACGAAATAAATCCCTTAATTCTAATCCAGTGTGTATCATCCTTACTGGGGATGGATTTTAAATCCTTAAGCAATTTATCTGTCGCAGTATAAGGCAAGGCACTAACTCTCCACTGCTGATTTTTATTTCGCGTATTTACTGAATTTACAAATCCACTGAGGCACATCAGGGCATCAAGGCTTCCTCACGTCCAGCTTTGCAGACATTTCCCAGGAAAGGGAAATAAATTTGTCTGTCTTTGTTCCTAGACTCAATCTGCCTTTGATCCGAGCCCTAGACTTTGAGTTACCCTGAGAGATTTGCTCTGAATGAACAGTCATTCTCAACCTGCCACATTCTCATTCTGACTTTTGGTCACTCTACTTCTACACCCCTCATCACACCCTGTGCCACCACAGCAGAGCCAGAAATGTCAGGAGGCTAGCTTTGCTTTCATTTCTTACTAGAAAAATTAAAATAACAACTGTAACGTCATTTTTCTATGACACATATAAATTAGACACATCCATGACAACAGAGCCACCAAAATCAATTTACCTTAGAGGAGAAATCGTAGAAATTGAGGTTTAAAAACACATAACATAGACTAAAAGGTTACACTACCAATGGTATAGAATCCTCTTACTTTTTAAAAACCCCTATGTATTTTCCTTTTACAGGAAAAGTGATGAAGTATAAAAATAGATTAAAGTAAATCACAGCAACTCTGAACCTGTTCAGTTTTAAAAGCTGAGTACTTTAATATTTTGTTTTATATTCACTAGGGTCTGTATGTTATTAATTATTTATCAGTGGGGAGAGGTTCTGAGACCCCCAGGGGACGTGGAAAAGCACGGATAGTATCAAATCCTATACACACTATGTTTTTTTCCCTATACATACATATCTCTGATTGTTTAATTTATAAATAAGGCACATTGGGAGATTAATAGCAATAAATAATAATAAGACAGAACAATTACAGGGAACAGACAGTGGAATCACTGAACAAAGGGATGATTCACATCCTGGGACTGGATGTCATAGCATGAAATTTCATCTCTCTATTCAGAAGGGCGCACAATTTAAAACTTTATCAAGTGTTTCCTTCTGGGATTTTCCATTGAGTATTTTCAGGCCATGGCTGACTGTACGTAACTGAAACCAGGGAAAAGCAAAACCAGGAATAAGGCAGAATGGGGTGTGTGTGTGTGTGTGTGTGTGTGTGTGTGAAATTTAGTGTAAAGCATACAAACGGAGCTTACTAGAGTCTCAGCGACTTTTATTAAATAGCTGACAAAGTCAAATGATGGTTCTGTGGAAAAGGAAGAGGGACATTGGCCCCTTTCCATACTGAGGTATCTCTAACCAGAGAGCAGAAGATTATCATACAGACCATTATACGATCCATATTTCAACAGACAGAGATGCTTCTAATTATAAGACAGAATGTTATTATTTTATGAGCCATTAAGGAAAATACTATGTTGGCAATTAAACGGCTATACTCTATCAGGATACATCAGATTTCAGATATGGTAAAACATCATAAAGACGACCCTTGGCTTATGATGGCGTTACATCCCAAGAAATCCAATAAACACACCGTTAAGTTAAAAGTATCGTAAGTCATTTAATACATCTAAATTGTGGAACTTAACAGGGTGGGGAACCTGTGGCCTTCCAGACCCCTCACGGTCTGGTCTTTTCTGTCAAGGGGCCACACTTGGGGATCTGGAGGAACATATGCGGCCTTGAGGCTTTGGGTCCCCCACTCCCAAATGAAAGTGAGAGGATATCTCATGGAATTTACTGAATACGGTACTAAGAGTGGAAAGGGTCTCACTGGACCCGAAGAACCCATCAGTGAAGCGGTTACCTTACGACCAAATGGCCGGCCAGGAGCTGCCCGGCTCTGAGAGAGCGCATATACAGCAACTTGAGAAAAGATGAAAATTCAAAATTCCAAGTACAGTTTCCACTGAATGCATCATAGTTCAATACGGCCGTAAAGTCATATGTCAAAAAATCATAATTCATAATTCATAGTTCAACACTGTCGTAAAGTCATATGTCAAAAAAAATCATAATTCATAATTCATAGTTCAACACTGCCATAAAGTCATATGTCAAAAAATCATAATCTGTAACTCAGGGATGGTATGTGGCTTGGAGTAGATAAATTACAGTATGGTCCATTCACCACGAAAACCAAGTTCATTACCTATTTTATCCCTAAAAATAATAAGAGAGCTTGTCACATCTCTAAAGTGGAGAGGATGGCAGAGAGAGATTTCGTTACTAGCTGTAGGGAACACAGAAAATTCAGGGCTGGGATTTAAAACTAATCCCACACCGGCTGACCCTTCCGAAATACTTCGCTGCTTGCTAGATTGGAATTTACTAACAATTCGTAGTTAGCTCAGCTTATTAAAAAGTGAGTTTACAAAGACTTGGGAATACGCTTCTCTCGTTGATACTAAACTTTCTTAGGTATTATCAGTAAATGTAACATTAACTAAAACATTCTTTTTCTTTTTTTGCAGTTTCTGGCCAGGACTGGGTTTGAACCCACCACCTCCAGCATATGGAGCCAGCGCCCTACTCCTTTGAGCCACAGGTGCTGCCCAACCAAAACATTCTTATCCAAAGCTATTAATTTGTGATTAACAAGCACAATTGCGACCTGGAACTCCTAAGTAAAGGATTCATCAATATTCCGTGCAGAACAATTGTGCATATTGTAACATCTAAAGTAAGTTATAAGTCTGGACTCCAAGTACATCAACTATTTATATATTTCCATTTACAGGAAAAGGAACGGTTTTAATACCATTGTGAGGACATGGAAATAAATCCACGTTGGGACTGTCTGAGCAATTGCTTATACGTCACAGACTTTGCAGGTGAAATCAAGGAAGCTTTCTTCAACAATCCATGAATATAAACCTAGCAGAAATCAAGTTTCATGCAGATCCCTATCAACGGGCTATAGGAATAATGGTTTTATATAATTCTGTCAAAGAAACATACACAGAAATCCAAAAAGATACATTATTATCACGGTCCTCAAGGATATCACCAACTGTAAAATTTTCAACACATACCATATGTAAACTGTTTGGGATTTTGGTTGATTGATTTTAGTTCTAACAACCATGTCGTCCTCAAAGAGACTACGAAGAAGAGAAAAACAAATAATAAGAACAGATGCTTTGCAGAATAATTAAATAGAGGACAACAAGGAAACAACACAAGAAAAAGCCAATTTGCTTACTACCTCTGGGTTTGAGTTCTTCTTCATCTATGAAAATGAGATTAAAATGACTTTCCAGGTTGTGGTGATAATGTCTTTGAAAGGACTGTACACTATGTGCATCATAAGCCACTATGCGATTGTTTAATAAATATTACACAGTTTTAATTTCCAAAAAGTCAACACAAGGATACGCTAGATTGTGGGGGCTGGGGGTGTTAAAGGGAAAGCTCCGAATCTATGAAACGCTAAACCACACAAGGTTGGACCTGAACGGCAAAGGTTAACATGATGGAAATTTAATATTTTTAACTCTCTGGGAACTTTGTAAAGTCAAAGTTTGAGACACAACTCACATAAAATAAAAGGAACCGGTTTAAGGGCAGCGTCAGAGGTATGGTGACAATCTAATCACTGCTGTAATGTCGGTACCGAGCCCGGGGTCACCCCAAAAGCCCCTTCCTGCCTTTGACCTTCCCTCTCCACACCCCGAAGGAACGCTCATGTGCTGTCTGCATCTTTATAAAACTTTTGCATCTACATAAAAAAGATCATTCAGTGGTCTCTTTTGATGTCTGGCGTCTCTTGCTCCAGGATGCTGGCGATCCAGTCACAGCGGGACGTGGAACAGACACAGATTCTTTCCTTTGCTGAGGAACAGTCTCCTGCAGGAATGTACCGTGACTTCCGAGCCCCTCTATCCATGGGCCCGGGAGGAGTCAGTCTGAGGCTACTATGGAAAACGCTACGGCCAAAGAACAAAGTTCAGGAGAGGAGGGATGCCAGGGTGTCTCTGCTCTCTGCACCTGCACGGTTCGCTCTGAGGCTTCCTGGCTTTCCCCCTGCCATGTAACCAACACTCGAGTCTGCCTTGCTGTCCTGCACCCCCAAACCTGCAGGCGCTGCAGAGAGCCCCAGCAGCTCGCCCACCCTGGTCCTGTGAGTGTTCAGGCTGATAACCAGCGGCAGGTGCGACTCAGACAGGAAGCAGAGGAGATGCTTGGCCTCAATCACCCATGAAACCCGACCCACTGTTCCTCTGGGCTCACCCTGCACAGGTGACCCTAGGAGACACAGGTCAGAAGGTTTGGTGCAACCACCCTGGTGCACATTTTGTTAAAATGACTCTCGGTTTGGGTCAGGAAGGATCTTTTTGGCTTCCCAGTGGAGCAAACTGAAGAAAAGGGAGTGGAGTAAGCATCCAGGGAACAGAGAACATTCTTTTCTAGGAGCTCCACCTTCGCAAATCAGGTTATTTGCTGCCTCTGGCTTCCCCAAGGCTTTCGGGATTTTCTCTCTAACTTGAGTTTTGACAAAGAAAAGCCCCCCAGGCGGCCACTTGTCCTATTCACTGGGGCAGGACCGAGCTAGGTGGACAGAAGTCAGGGACATTGCTACAGGCAGTCTTAACACAGCAGGTTAAAAGAACGTCCAAAAAATGGATACGCAGTCAGACACCCACGAGCATGTTTCCATATAACTAAAGATAATGACCTGTGCCTCTAAGACGGCTACGGAGCTGCACAATACTCTGGTTTCCAGACACTATTTTTCACACAAACTAGTTCACCGTGCTTTTCATGATGATAATGCACAAATGCCAAATGCATGTACAGCTCAAAACTCCCTACGATGGTTTTATGTTATTAAATTCCTTTTTGTCATCAAATTCAGGATACTTTTCTCATTGACGTAAACAAATAAGATTAAATTTACTTTCTTTCCGAGAAGAGTGTACACTTTGACCACAACGAAAAATGAGTCTGTTTCAGGAAGGCTTGAAAGGGCTTTAATGATGCAGTGAGGTTCGGCCCTGACAAGCCACGCCAGCTCTGTTTATTGGGGCTCATGGTGACTTCGGTATTAATTGTGGCTATCTCCTTTTGACCCCACAAACTTTAAACCATCAATGGACATTAGAGAAATACCATGTGCACGTCATTTGTTCCTTCTAATACGAATCATATTTACTCTTTCCTTTTAATGATGATTAATGACTTTAAAAAATCACAGCTCAAAATGGTTACTTTCAACAAGGAAAAGCAGCTGTATCGTCAACTGGTAATAATTTTCATACCATAAAATGTAAAGACCTCCTCTAACGAATGCAGATTAGATGTACCAAAAGCAACCTTCTGCCAAATTTGAAAAAAATCATTCTACCATTTTTATTCTATAAAAATCCCTCAACTTTATATTCCTGACTTAACAACAGATTTTTTAAAAATATTTAAAATGGTATATGGGCAAGACGCCTCTAATGAGAAGTTATTAGTTGACCTCCATATTAAACCATTCATTCACTTATTTTTAAAAAATGTAATTACAGAAACACACACCCACACACACATAGTCTTCCTTTGATATTTGCAAGGTATTGGTTCAAAGGACTCTACTCTCCAGGATGCCAAAATTTATGGGTATATAAAATGTAGTATTTGAATATTCTTTAAGTCATCTCCAGATTTCTTACAGTAGCTAATACAATATTTCCAATTTTTTTTAAAAATAATTTGACCCACAGTTATTTGAATTCATGGATACAGAACTCACGATTACAGAGTCTGCTTATACACACATACACTCATATCTATATTTCCCCACATAAAATCTTAAGCTGTGAAATACAAACTAAATATAGCAACCTTCCTACCTGTAAAGAACCAAGAAGGCCTGGGCAATAATCTTTCTTTTGCCAAATTCTAACTTCCCCTTTCCATCAAGATCAGTATATTCCTCAGTGACCACAAGTGACTCAAAGAAAATGTGGCAACCTCTTTTTTTTTTTTTTTTTTTTGCAGTTTGGCAGGGGCCAGGTTTGAAC
>CAUYON010031538.1:0-14989 GCA_963573935.1 Arctocebus calabarensis
TCCCAGCTACTAGGGAGGCTGAGGCAAGAGAATCGCTTAAGCCCAAGAGCTGGAGGTTGCTGTGAGCAGTGTGACGCCACGGCACTCTACCCAGGGCGATAAAGTGAGACTCTGTCTCTACAAAAAAAAAAAAAAAAATTAGCATATAGTTTTTTTTCAGGCAGAGTCTCACTCTGCTGCCCAGGCTAGAGTGCCCTGGCTTCAGCTTAGCTCACAGCAACCTCAAACTCCTGTGTTCAAGGGGTCCTCCTATTTCAGCCTCCTGGGTAGCTGGGACTATAGGCAAGTGCCACCAGGCCAGGCTAATTTTTCCATTTTTTTGTAAAGACAGAGTCCTGCGTTTTAATCTTTATTATTTGATTCATATGTCTGCCAAATTTGTGTAGTCATTTTTAAGGGGCTTTTGGATGGTGTTTGTTCCATTTATAGTTAATCAAACACCTTTAAATATTTGAAATACCATTTTATAGATTTAATATATTTCATATTCAAGCATATACTACCTGACTGATCAATCCTTACAAGTAATTAAGTAATTCTTACAAATCTAAGAGAACATTAAGTGTATGTAAATTTAGTATGATTTTTTAAACTTAAAATCACAGATCTAACTCAATTACCAAATTGGATTTTAGATTGGAATTAAAGGCTGACCTGTTACTCAAATAGGCTAAGTTCTTAAACACTACGAATACTTACAGTACCAAATATGCCCAGATTTTTTCACATCTAAAAATATTCATCCTGTGGGTTTGAGAATCTCAAAGATTTCTATATTTAAGGATGAAAGAGCCTTACCCACTAAGGAGATAATTATACCTTCCCAAGTAGTTTTGGGGGTCACCTTCTCAGATGGTGGGGGTTGCATAATATCAGAGTTATTGGCTGTGATGATGCTGACTGGATTCTTATCAGTGGCATTGACGGATCCTGCTAAGCTCTGTTTTCAGATGCTCTGTCAGGGACTCCATAAATTAAAGAAGGGCGTGCTACCACACAGTCCATGCCCCAGTGTACGAGTCCCTTCAATTCTCAATTCCTCTGTCTACTCACAGAAATGAGCAACCCCATCTAGCCCACTATGGAGAGTTACTGGATTTTGCATTTGTTGGTTTCTTGAGATATTTAAATGTCCTCCTGTCTCCAGGCTCCATGAACCTATGTGTCTGAGGGGATACTGCAATTCTCTTTGTATTCTCTATTTTCTAGAGTCAGACTTCCCTAGATTAAGATGGCATCCTTTGGAATTCTAGTTCTCTCTTGAGGTTTGCTTTACCTTTGTGGTCACAAGCACACGTTCACATGGTCTGATAAATAAATTTTAGCACTAATAATTATTACTGTTGACACTGACCTTAAAATGAAGGGAAGGCGACTCTCTGGAGACCCCTGGGATGTAGGAGAATGTCACACAGTGACCCTCAGGCTCATCATGTCCTGAATACCTTTGCTTTTTTTCTGACATTTATGGTGGATAGGAAAGAGCATTGGCTCGGGATCAGCTCAGAGACCTTGAGCAAGTAACTTGACCTCTGTGAGACTCCATTTACTCTTCTGTGTAATGGGAATAGTTTAGTATTTTCTTGGAAAGGGTTGTCAGGAGGAATCGAAGAGATGGATAACATAGGATAGCACCTGACATACTTTTTGTAAGTGCTACAAAAAGTTATGTTCTTATTGCTTCAATCCATTTTCAAAAGAGCAGCTGATTATAGATACACACAGACAAAAAACCTTCTTGACTTACGTTGGGACTATACTCTGATAAACCCATCTTAAGTCGAAAATATAAGTTGAAAAGGTATTTAGTATATATGTGTGGCTTACCAAGCATCATGGCTTAGCCTAGCCTGTGTTAAAAGTGCTTAGAACACTTACATTAGCCTGCAGTTGGGCAAAATCACCTAACACAAAGCCTATTTGATAATAAAGTATTGAATATTTCATGTAATTTATTGAATACTATACAGAAAGTGAAAAACAGAATGATTCATTGCCACTGCCAAGCCTCGCAAGAGAGTATGGTATGGCATTTAGTAGCCCAGGAAAAGTTTACAATTCAAAATTTAAAGTACATTGTCTACTTACTGAATGTGTATCATTTCTGCACCATTGTAAAGCAAAAAAATCATGAGATAAACCATCGTGTAAATGGAGCACTGTCTGTATGTATAACCATAATTCCATAATTATAGGGCAAGTCCAAACCAACAGACTAGGCAGCTGTTTCTGTGGCTGGCTGAGAACAGACCCCACAATGGGTGTGGATTCAACAAGCTGGGGGGTGGCAGCTGCCTGGCTTAGGGAGCCATGGCCATCATCTCCTAACCACTAGCCCCACTCTGCCCTCACTGCCTCCTCCGCAGCACCCTTCTCCTGGGGAACAGCATTTCTAGGGGTGTAGAAAGAGTACAGGTTTTAGAGGCAGATAAACCTGTGTTTGAACCCCAGCTCTGCCACTGGCTGGCTTTGGAGACCCAGCCATTCCATTTACCCGCTGGGCCTCCGTTTCCTCATCTGCAGAATGAGTGTGCTAGAACAATCTCTGCTTCATAGGGATGATGGGAGAGCAAATTAGATGATGCCTGCGACAGTCCTGTACACTAGTTCTTCGTAAGGACCATTGCAGTATCAGAATGCCATTATTGAAATGACATTTCTCCTCCTCAAATCACCTGCCTGGCAAATTTCTGAGGGGCAGTACAAATGCCTCATCAATTGCAAAATCTCCCATAGCTGGAGTTAAGCCTTCCCACACCTTTGTTCCCTTGGAACCCAGAACATCCCTCTGGGACTTTGTGTAATGCTGGAATCCAGTTAGTGCTTTAGGGATCAGCTCCCCCACCATGTGCGTGGGAACCCTGGATGCCTCGCTCTCATCTCTATTTCCCCGACACACCAGCCTGCCTCCCGAGATGCAAGTCCAGTAAGAGGATGATTAACTCACTAAGGACATACAGGAAAGCGAGCTGTGCCCTATCCCCCAAAGAATTTCATTTCCAGGTTCCTCCGGGGGCCCACCGTGCCACCCACTGCCCTTCTCTGGCCGACTCCCTCCCTCCTCATTTCATGCTTGGAACCAGAAGCCTGGCTCCGGTTCCCTGCCTGAAGGATTAAATGCAGGGATGAGAAATGTGTTTTCTTATTGTTTTAGGAAACTGAAGGGGGCGGGGGTGAGGGAGGAAGAAATTGAATCAGAGGCAACAATTTATCTTGTGCTAAAGGGACCGCAAGGATTCCTGGAAGCCGGGCACTCACTCACTGCGGGCACTCACCCCGCCAGTGGCGACCCCTCCTTTATTTGGGAGGTAATTAGCGCACGTAGTTGCCAATCCACACGCGCCCTGCCCCATGCCAGAGGAGATGGCTTTGAATGGAATTCTGATTCTTCTCGGAACTCTCATCACTAGAGGAGCAAGCAGGGGACCCCACTTCGCCCTGGGTCACAGCCTCATCTAAATTCCTCCCTGCCATAGCAGCCTCTGGCCCGGGTTTCCTAGGTGGGGATGTGCCTGGGAGAGATGTAGAGGGAAGGACACAGGCAGACCAGGTTAGGTGACTGCTGGGAAGACCACCTTCAGCCTCTGTTTCTCTCTGAAGAAAGGGATAAGGGCAGAGATGCATGACTCACATGGGCTGGCTGAGTCTCATGACTTGGCCTACAGCCGGATCAAAACCCCAATTTTGTTCTTGCCCTCAGAGAGGCCCTGCCTTTGGGACAGATTCACACTGACAGATACCTACAAGAAGCATGCATATAAGCCAGAGGGCTGCCCTGTGTTTTATGCAGAGAAGTACAACTCCCAGGGGGACAGAGTGCCCATCTCAGCCAGGTGACACAACAGAGGTCCAGGTCCAAATGGGGGCTCTGCCTCTTAGCTGCTGTGTGAATTCCTGCAAGTTGGTGTCTCAGCTTCGTCTTCTGCAAAAAGGGAAGAATAATGATACCTGCCTGGTAGGGCCGTTGGGCAAAACAATGAACGCTGTGTGTCAACGAACTGTCAAATGTCAGTGTGCGCTGGCATTTGGAAAACACATCGCAAAATGTTAGTTGGTTACTGTGATTATGAGTAACAATCAAGCAGGGCTTTCACCCATCACTTGGGTAGATTTGCCAAGAAAGGAGGAAGGGTCTGATCTCCTTAGCCAAAAAGCTCTCTCCCAGGGTGAAAGCCGGGATGGGCACTGTCAAGCTTTGCTTTTTGGGAAAGCAACTTTGTTCTGGCTCCATTGCAAATGTTTGTACATGCCAGATATAACACAATGACCAAGTTTCTGCTTAGCTAGTTACAGCCACAATTTCATCAAGCTGCCTGGACAGTCCTCCTTGTCTCTGAATTGGGTCCCAGATGTTATGATTAATTATTATAATAACAATATGAACATAAAGACATGGATTCACAAGTAATGTTTATCAAGTGCTTATTCCGTGTAAAGTGACTGTTAGATGTTTTAAGTATTTTTTATTTAATGAATTCTCATGATGACTATGAAATGGCTGTTACCCTCTTTTTGACTAAATAATGTACTCAAAGCAATGATATGAACAGTAGCACTTGGTGAACACCCTCTACACACAGGCCATTCTTCTAGGGCTTTACCTACATATGGGACATGACAAGCTCTGAGGTAGGTTCTATTTTTAATCCCCATTTTATAGATGAGGAAACTGAGGCCCACAGAGGGTAAGTAACTCAACTTGGCCCAACATCCTCCATTTGCTTAATTATGCCCAGTGGTGTGGGATTTATTTTAATATCCTTGTACATATGTATTATACATCTGGAAAGATCCCTGTTCCAGAGGTGGACGTGCTGGGGTCTAATTTGGCCAAATTGCTTCCCACATGCATTTTGTCATTTATATCCCTACCAGCAAAGTATGAGATTTCCTTTTTCCTCAAGAGAATATTATCAAAAAATTGAAAAGAAAGATTGATTAAAAGCTACAGGTATTCTGCTTCAGCTTCTGTGTTTCTTCCTTAATGACATTGAGCATCTTAGATGTCTAAGAAGCATTGTTTCCTTTTCTATGAATTGTCTAATCATGTTCTTGATTCATTTCTTTTAAACTGGGTTTTTGGTATTTTCTCAATAAATTTTGTCCTTTTTGAGAAATTAGTTCTTTTTCTGAAATATGAATTAAAGGGTAAGCTTATCACTAGTCTTTTCATTTTGTTTATAATTTTTTTTTCCAGGTGAGTCCAACAATTTTATGCAGCTAAATGTATGCATCTTTTCTTTTATGGTTCCTGGGTTTCATGGTTTGTGTCCTACTTAGAAAGGTGTTTTGTTCACTTTAAGATTTCTCTCTCTTTTTTTGTACAGTTATGGTTTCATTGTTTATATTTAAATGTGAGATCCATCTGGAATTTATTTTGGTGTATGGAGTGAGGTAAAGATCTAACTTAAAAATTTTCCCAGATGGCTCGTTCCTCAAATACGAAGAGACAAAAGTCTGGAGGGAGGCTGTGACTTGTGTGGGTTCACACAGATCCTAGTACCCATAATACTCCCATAATACTGAGATGACAATGAACACTAAGAGACTGCAGTAATCAGAGGGACTGCAAGACGACTTCCCAGGAACCAGCAACAGGAAAGGCAATTGCTCCAGGAGTTTCTCTGCTGTGTGTGGGGAACGGTAAATGATGACTCTCCAGAGGACTAAACATCTGCAGAGCATAATAATAATTAACACTTCTTAAACACTCACTGCAGTGTTCTCAATGTGTTACAGGTATTAACTCATTTAATCCCCACAACATCATTAGGAGCTATTATTATTCCCACGATGGAGGTTTGGAGAGAAATGCCTTGCCTGGCTCCGCTGTGGAGGGGGTAGCCCTAGGTTCTGTGACCTCTCCCAGACTGTCAGCAATGACAGCACCCAAGAGACAGATGGGGCTTCTCAGCAGGTATGATGGGTGGGCTGAGTGAGGAAGACTCTGCCCTCCTGCTGGGGTATGTCTGAGTCTCCCAGGGCAGAGAGGATTTAACACACGAACAAATCACATTCAGTGTTATGATCTTTGGAGATGAATCTTCCCTCTGGAAAATAGAATTTTGTTTTTGAAAACAAACAAAAAAAACCCTCTATGTGTTTCATAATACAGATCACAGCCTTAAGGGGGATGAGATTTTAATGTCACCCATGGGTATTAGTCAGCATTCTTCAGAGGAATAGAACCAATAGGCTCTGTGTGTGTGTGTGTGTGTGTGTGTATTTTAGTTTATTATAAGGACTTGGCTCATGCTACTCTGGAGGAAAGTCCCAAGATCTACAGGTTGAATCCAAAAGCTGGAGACCCAGGAGAGCTGAAGGTGTAGTTCTAGTCTAAGTCCAAAGGCCTGAGAACCAGATGAGCCCATGGTGTAGTTTTTATCTGATGGTCCACTGGCTTGAGACCCAGGAACAGCCAATGTTTCTGTGGGATAACAAAGGCAGGAAAAAGCCCATGTCCCAATTCAAAGGCAGTCAAGCAGGAAGAGTTCTCTCTAACTTGGGAGAGAGTCAGGCTTTTTATTATGCTCATACCTAAACAGATTGGGTGAGGCCCCTGCACATTAGGGAGGCCAATCTACTTCACTTTGCCTGCTGATTTAAATGTTAATATCACCCCCCAATGCCCTCACAGAACCACCCAGAGTAATGTTTGATCACATATCTGGGCACCCTATGGCCCAGTCAAGTTGACACATAAAATTAACTATAATTCTCTGTTTAAGGGGCATACATTAAAAAAAAAAACAAAAAAACAAAAACCGCTAAAACCATTGGTCTAATCTCTTCAATTTGTTAGATGGGAAAACTGAGTTCTAAAGAGGTGCCCAAAGTCATAAGGTAGTGGTTGGGAAGAATTCAAGCTTTGGAGTCAGGGAAGGTGGAGTTTAATGTTATATTCTACTAACTGTGTGGCTTTGGCTGTGTGGCCCCTCTCAGGCATATTTCCCTCAGGTAAAATGGGAGAAGATCCCTCAACTCTCAGGGTGGTGCAAGGAGTGAGGTTTTCTAAGGGTGGAGACTGGTGCAGCTTGTGGCCTCTTTCTGGTTGTTGTTTGGTATAGGTGGAGCCGGTCTTGGAAGCTGATACAAGAATGAGTTATGGGTGTTCTGCCTGACCTTGGGAGACAGGTATGGCTGTTTCTCTTTTCTGTCTTCTGCCTTAGCTCTGATTTCCCACTCTCTGTAGTATCCCTGTCCCTAGAGCAGTGATGTTCAACAGGTGTGCTGTGGCACACTGGTGTGCCGTGGGAGGATCTTATGTGTGAAGAGTTTTAAAAATCATTAATTAAATTATTTTTGAAAGAGGTTCAAAGGACAGTAAGTGTATTCTTTATTCTTTTTTTTTTTTTTTATAGAGACAGAGTTTCACTTTTTCGCCCTCGGTAGAGTGCCATGTGTCACACAGCTCATAGCAACCTCCAACTCCTGAGCTTAGTTGATTCTCTTGCCTCAGCCTCCCTAGTAGCTGGGACTACAGGTGCCCACCACAACACCCGGCTATTTTTCTGTTTTGCAGTTCAGGCGAGGCCGGGTTTGAACCCGCCACCTTCGGTATATGGGGCCGGCGCCCTACTCGATGAGCCACAGGCACCGCCCCCTTTATTCTTTTTTTTAACTACCTTTTTTTAAAACATAATATAAGTGTGCAGCGAAAGTTTAACCATGGGTTCAAGTGTGCTGTGAGATAAAAATGGTGGAGAACACTACCCTAGTGTATAGATGGGGGTGGGCACCCTCTCCTCTGCAGGAATTAGGGGATGGAAGGAGCACCCTCCCCAGAGGTGGTGGATATAGGAACCTTGCCTGGGAGCTGCTCAGGAGCTGCAGCTCCTGTTTGAAAATACAAATTGCAGCAAATTAGTTGTCTCCGGAGAGAAATTGCATTTGGCAATTTCAATGTTTTTTGTGCTTTGATGCTCCCAGTCTGTCCAAGGGGAGGGGAGAACAAGCAGAGGGAAACAAATTGGGCCTCAGTGAGTGGAAGGTGGGGGGGGCTTTCAAAAAATACTGATGCCGGAACTACCCAGTCCCATGGAACTGGAATCACCCCTGTTGTTTCTAATGTGGAGACTGCTGCTTAGAGGGAGGAGGGCGGAACAGATTCCAGGCTGGGGTGGGAGCAGGGAGGGCTGAGAAAAAGGATGGCATGAAGGTGGCAGAGAAGTCGGCGTGCTCAGGAAATTCAGGCCAGATTGCGGGGGCCACGCAGCAGTGGGTGGATGGATGAAGCAGAAAGAGCCATGGGGGCTTCAGAGTGGGGGTTTTCAGGCATACCCCACAACTCAAGCCCTGGCTGTCCTGGGCAGCAGCCTCAATGTGGGCAGCCCACCCTCTGCCCACACCTGTCCTGAGGTGCTAGCCAACATGGTAAGGGGTAGAGATTCGGCTGGTATTTCTTTTGCCATCACTGCCTCTCCATGGAGCCATCAGCCATGCTACCTCTTTTGTGCAGAGCCCTTTGCTGGGAACAGTGCTGGATCAGTCACAAAGGGCGTGTGGCACTAAGAGGTGGCTCACAGCTGCCAGGAGACATGGAAGTGTCATGGGGTGGATGGGGTACGCCTAAGGCCTATCAGACACCCTGGGGTAAGGGGAAACTTGGAGGGGTCGAGCGACTTATTATGGCAGCCTATAGCCCAGGGCTCAGAGAAGCAGAAACAGGAGCCCAGGGAGAGGAAAATTGCTGACTGCCGTGTGCCCTGGCTAGGCGGGCTGGGGACGGGTGTTTCATGTGGCATCCGCCCTGTGGGTGCTGAGCTCTCTGCTGAGGCCTGTCTTTGAGCAAGCTTTGTGTCATGGGCCCCTGGCACCAGCTCTGGAATCACAGTGCCCTGGGGTCAGACAGACCTGAGGTCCAATCCTGGGGCTGCTGCAATACGCTCTCTGACCTCCGGGCTTCAGCTGCTTTATTGGTAAAAGGGAGCTCACAGGACTGGAAACCTCACGGGGTTTTCAAACTGAAACAGCACGTACAGAATGCTCAGAACACAGTTCAGGCTCGGCAAATGATTCCTTTTCAATTCTTTTCTCTGCTCGATGCTCGCTTTCAAACATTAGTCCCTAGGATTAAACAACTCTGGGGTTTTACAGCTTCGACTTCTGAAAAGCCGTCTTGGATGGCTCTGAGCAGCTCTATCCCTTTTCCTTTGTCAGGGCAGGGCTGTGGTCCCCTTGCTACACCCTGGTCCTGCCCAGCCCAAGCCAGCTGCCTCTTTTTCCCATGTGGAACTCCTAGCTGTCTGGACACCTGAGTGCCTTGTCATCGAGGCTCACAACAATGCCTCCCACGGGTTGGTTCTCCTGGCCCCAGACCATGTGTGAGGTGTGGATTTCCAGGCAAGAGCTGCGGGTGCTCTTGGTGATTTCAGAAGGATTTGGGAAAGATGCTTGTTGCTAGGTGACCAGCAGGGGCTGGGTGGGAGAGGTGAAGCAGGATTGCAGTGGAAAACCCTGTCCCTCTTTGTGCTAGCCTCTGGGTGAGATCCTGCCCGCTGCTGGATCCTGCTCTGCTCCCCTCTTCCTTGTCCCCTCTTCCAGTACCGTCAAGGCCAGGTGTGCACAGGGATGAGATGAAGTCCCAGACTATTGGCTTGAGGCTTTTATTTTCTTCCCTTTCATTAGTATCTGCAGCATGCATTGTGTGTGTGAGTGGCTATGTTTGTGTGCATGCTCACTTGTGTGCGCACACACGTGTGTGTCAGAAAACACCTCACAGAGGGTTGTTTGTGCGGACTGCTTCCATGTGCAGCCCAGCACAAGCTATGTCCTTTTACATAACTCATCTCCATCCTCTCCCCACATCCTCATAGCCAGGAGGTAAACAATACTCCTCCTTTACATATCAAAAACAGAGGCTCAGAGACCTACAGTGAGTTTGTCTGAGGCTCCCCGCCGCCGCTGGGAAGTAGGAGAATGGAGGTTTGAACTCAGGGCGACCTGCTCACTCAGCACTGAGGAGCACCTGTGGAGGTGGGGGCTCCCTGGCTCTGTGAAGCCATTCCAGCCTCAGGGGAAAGGCGGGTGCAGGACCAGCACCCTGGCCTAGGACTCAGCAGGTCTGAGGTCTGATTTCAAGTGTGTCACAAGTATTCTCTTTTTGATCCACGCAAGCCCCTCATCCCCTCTGGCTGCACCGTCTTAACCTATGAGTGATCTGTCTAGCTGCTGCCCCATGGTTCTTCCTAGGAAGGGTCCCCAGCTGGGTCCTGACTCCTGTAGACATGGGAGTTCCAAAGTTCCCCTCAGAAGCCAGGATGAAGTCCACACCTCCTGTCCACTTCCTGGCTCTGGGGCTTAAGTGGACAGATTAGAATGTGGTTAATGCAAAGGGGGTCAGAGCTGGAACTTGGGGCGAACCCCACACTCTCGTGAGACATGAGATGCAGACAGGGAACTGACTTATCCACACACCAGGCAAGGCCGTGGCCCCCAGCATAGATCTGGGGGATGCCTTCTTGCTGCTTCTCCTGATGAGGGGCCAGGGGCTCTAACCCTGGAATGCTGGGCCCTGAGTCATGATGAGTTTGACTGCTTAGCTGGGGGAATCTCCACATCAGAGGGGGCAGCAGGAACTCCCTCCGCTGGCTGCAGAATTCCCTCTGGAATGTTGGGGCTCTCTGCTCTGGGTGGCATTTGGCTACCAATGATTCTGTCTCAGTAGAGACCTAATGTGTGTCAGGAGCTTCACAAGCAATCCAAGAATCATTGCATAATGGCTGAGATAGGTTTGGCACCCAGTCAAGTCAATCCCAAGAAGTGCTTGCTTTTGCATATGTATGGAGCGCCGTGTGTGCACCTGGCTTTGTGGCATGTGCCTGGCTTGCGTTAAAGCCTTCAGAAGCAATAGCCCATTTAAATCTTAAAAAATGCCTAATGAGGGTGATGCAGCCGCTGAGTCACTAGGTGCTTTCTGTTGGGTCAGTGCCATGAGGCTCCCACTGTGGGGTTCTCTGGCCCACAGTGCACTTGATCTGCAGCCGAGCTCATGCCTGTGTCCCCCGGTGTGTCCTGGGGTCCAGGCACCAGCACGTACCCTGAACACTTGCCATACTCCTGCCAGGGCCAGAAGGTACGGGGCTTTGGCCATGGCTCTGAGAAACTGAGCATCCCCACAGTGAACTTTTCTGTAGATAACCCTGCAGCTGACTTAGCCACTGGCATTTATTATGGGTGGGCTGGTGTTACAAGCAGAGATGTCCATAAGATGGCAGTGAACACACCTATGGTGCATCTCAGAAGGGTACAGGTGAAACTTACTAAATGCAGAATACAAATGTCTTCATACAATAACAAAGAAAATGCCCTGAAGGCCATGTTAAACAGTTTGATGAAAACATTTCAGATTGTATATGAAACCAGCACATTGTACGCCTTGATTGCACTGATGTACGCAGCTATGATTTAATAATAAAATTTAAAAAAAAAAGATGGCAGTGAGCATAGGATGGAGCCAATGACACAAAAAAGTCCATGGAAACTCATCCCTTCAGAGGAATGCTATGGGAAAATCCTCAACGTGGCCTTTGTTGGTCACCTCAGACCAGATGAGAACTTTGATCCTTTAGAATCACTTATTTCAGTGATTCAAGATGATACTGAGGCAATCAAGTAATGACTAGATTTTACCAGGACACTCAAAGAACTTAATTTCTTCCAGCTTCCTAAAAGCAAAATAATGAATGGCCCCCAATGAAGAATCACCTTATTATTCATTCACTGTTTTCTAGTATTTCACTGCTTATAATTGCCCACTCTCGTCTTGGTGAAATGTATTTTTAAAAGCAAACATTGTCCTGCAGCTGTGAATTAAACAGTAGAATGTGGTTACCACATTGTGCCTCGACTGGCAAATTAAACCCATCACATTCTATCACTAGAAAGATTCCTTTAAAAATCAAGATTTATTTTTATTTATTTATTTATTTATTTTTTTGTGGAGACAGAGTCTCACTCTATTGCCCTTGGTACAGTGCTGTGGAGTCACAGCTCACAGCAACCTCCAGCTCTTGGGCTTAAGCGATTCTCTTGCCTCAGCCTCCCGAATAGCTGGGACTACAGGCGCCCGCAACATGTGGATTAAAATGTACCACTAAAAAGGTATTAAGTGTTTTACAAAGGAAATGAAATGTACATAAATCGGGGTAAAAAGGCAAGTCACTGGTTTGAGATGAGAACTATAACTCTTATGGTAATGTATCAGCATGTATGTACTTGCATAGCCTGGACTGCTAAGTGGAGAAGTCTTACAAAAGTAAATGCACTAACCAGAAGTTTCATGGTTTATTATATACCTAGGGGGAAAATTTCAGACTTAGCATTTTTGAAATTTTGTGCATTAATGTATTATTACCAACATGAAGACACTTGTGAAATCATGGTTTAGTCATTCCTTTGAAGTCTCATCATTGTGCCATTTTTTTTTTTTTTTTGGTATAGAGCTGCCTTGATTCTAAGTGGTCTAAATTCCCTTTACCTATTTTTTGTTTGTTTGTATATTAAAACAGCAAAATAAGTATTTTTCAGAAAAAAGAAAACACCAAATGAGGCAAGAATTATTCTTCCTTCTTTACAGGGGAGGAAACTGTGGTGGCTCAGAGAGGAAGAGGTAGGGTCAGGATTCAAACCCAGGTCAAAGCCGAGAAGACCCTGCCTCACCAAGACCCCTGGCTGGGCTGGCATGGGGCGAGCAGACTCCAGCCCCTACTGCACTAGCTTTCAAGTGCTGGTTAGCAGTTTTCCTGGTTGGTGTGGGCACATGCTCCTTGCTACAGACGTGTTCCAATTAAGCGAAAGAGCAGTGAACATAATGTTTTTATGGAAATGGGGCTTTGGCTTAAAGAAGCACCAACATTTGTCTTAGGGAGATGCTCTGCTCTGTACTTCGTTGCCCTTGGCCTGAAGCTCCCCTGTGGGGCTCCCCCACCCCACTGGCTCCTTTCCTACTTGCTTTCCTGTACTTCTCCACTCCAGGCTGTCCCGAGGGCATGGTGCTGCGTCCATTTACTTATCTCTCCTTACCCTGAACTGAGCAGGACTGGAGCATTTGGACCTGGGCTCCAGCTGCAGCAAGAGGGATTCTGGTTAGATCCCAGGAAGTACTTCTAGATAATGGGGGCGGAAGATAGAAGTGGGAGCAGAGTTCCAAGGCACAGAGCCAGCAGAAGGGATAGTGAAGGGGGTGTGGATGGAGGAGGTGGGCACATGCCCTCTAACCCTGCAAGAGGGACAGGATGCAGCCCCCTGAGTCCATATGCTGGACTTGCAAACCCCCTTCTCCCCCCCACCCCCCAACCCATACAGAGTCTGCTTCTCGTGTCCTCTTAAATGCGTTTCTGTCAGCCTCAGGGTATGGGGTAGGGTTCAGGGTCATGGGGGCAATCCAGCAAAGAGACAGGAGACCCCAGCCCTGACCTCCCCCTGCATTCTGGCAATGGGATTACAGATTTTCTGAGCACCGCAGCCTCCTCCTCCTCCTGCTGCCTGTTGGGGGCAGCCTTACCCCACGCACCCTCTGCAGAGCTTGGTGGAGGTCAATTGTAGTAAGAGTTAGGCGGGGGTGCCAGGAGAAACAGGGGGGAGGGCTGGACTCCCTCCTCTCTTCCCCCAGCCCCATGGGAGAGTAGATGCAAAGGTCATGGCCTGAGGGTGTTCAGGGATGCAGCCAGGGTGCTGGGTATGTGGGTGGGAATGTGTGAATACAGAGAAGCCCTCAGACTGCTCCAGGGGGAGGTCCTCACCCACATGCTGAAGCTCTTTAGTGCCAGGCTAGAGCCACTTTGGGCCACCACAGCAGGGCCCTGTCCAGACTGGGGTCACCTCACTTCCCATCTACAGGGTGTCTGGTCACTAGTGCCCAGAAATGCACGTGCATGGGAGAGACTTTGGGTTCAGGAAGACAGGGCTGGGGTACAGTGGAATCAACAGGGAAAGGGACTTGGGCTCAAATCCCTGCCAGCCAGAGACTTTGAACTTTCTGCCCCCAGGGCTACTGAATTAAATGAGAAGGGGAGGAATGTTCTTGGTGGGGGATAGGGACAGCTCCCTCTGGCCACCTAGTCTAGAGAGGCGGGAAGCCCCAGTGGCTGGGGAACAGCTTGGAGCGTGGTGCCCGGGTATCAGTCTGGCTCGGCCCACACCTGCTGTGGGTCCTTGGGCAACTGATTTAACCTCCGTCTGCTCATTTGGTGCTGTGAAATAGTGTAATACAGTTCCCACTTCAGAGGATGTCTGAGGATACAATGGGTGAGAATCCATAAAGCATAGAGCAGTGAGCACTCTGGAGAGTGTGTGCCGCTGTCACTACTAACTGTCACGTTCCTGTACATCTTCACAACCCTGGGATCCTTCCTGAGGTTTCTCCTAAGTGAGCTGTTTGGATTTCTGGCAGCAGCCTCAGAGACAGGCCTGCCCATTTTATTTTGAGACAGAGCCTCACAAGCTGTAGCCCCCTCCGCTTTCCAAGTAGCTGGGACTACAGGGGCCCGCCACAACGCCTGGCCATTTTTTGGTTGCAGTCGTCATTGTTGTTTGGTGGGCCCCAGTTGGATTTGAATTGGCCAGCTCAAGTGTCTGTGGCTGACGTCTTAGGCGCTTGAGCCGCAGGCGCCAAGCCAGGCCTGCCCCTTTTACAGATAAGCACACAGAGGTGCAGAATATGAAGAAAATAAACCTGTTGAGGATCACGCCCTCCCCTTCTTTTCAAAAGTGACCTTTTCAGTGTGTGATGTTCAGAGAACCTCACTGCCCGCCCCCAGCCTGGCACCTCCAGTGACCCAGGCTGGAGTGCCCACCAGATGCCAGCACTGGGCCAGTGAGGATGGCGTCTCTTCTTCCAGGTGGGCCAGGGGCAGGGCCATCAGCACAGGGGGTTTGGTGAAACAAGGTTCCAGGATCAAGAAGGGGGTTGGGGGTCTGGGTGGCCAGAGCAAGGGGAGGGTCGGAGCCTGCAGGGCTGAGCAGGGGGTTTCAGCAGCCGCTGAGCCCC
>CAUYON010031540.1:0-16065 GCA_963573935.1 Arctocebus calabarensis
AGGAAAGTGCCATGAAGGCTATGTTAAACAGTTTCATGAAAATGTTTCAGATTGTATATGAAGCCAGCACATTGTACCCCATGATTGCACTAATGTACACAGCTATGATTAAATACAAAATAATAAAACTTTGCAATAATAAAAAAAAAAAAAGAAAAGAAAAAAAGAATGTAACTAAGAATACTTAACCTAGAACAGATTCCCCATTGCCTTCATATCTTCTCTTATGAGTGCTTTAGGCTGCCATGTTTGTATGGGGTGCTGTATTTAGCAGCTATTTGTTTTAATTCTTTCTCTACTTTTTTTTTCTTTTTTAAGAAAATGAAGTCTCACTCTGACATCCAGGCTGGAGTGCAGTGGTGTCGTCATAGCCCACTGCAGCCTCGAGGGCACAAGTGATCCTCCCGTCTCAGCCTCCTGAATAGCTAGGACTATGGAATAGACATATGCTACCAGGTCCAATTGCATAGATTGTAATGCCTGGTTAAGCAGAACTTTGGAATTCTGGAAGTGGCAACACAATGGATATAGACCCCAAATTGAGATAAATGAGGCTGCTAAAGTTAAAAAAAAAAAAAAAAAGGGAGGAAGTGGAAGAGGAAAATATAGACATACAAAAATATTGACAGTATTTTTCTTTACAGCATTATTTTTTCTTGTGGTCTATTTCGGAGTATCATCTATTTTAGAATAACTTGAGCTGTTGTAACAGAAAGGCCTTGAAATGTTAGTGGCTTACCACAGTAGAAATGTAGTTCTTATATATGGTGAAGGGCAGGGCTTCTTGCAGGGACCTAAACTAATTAAGACTGCCACCTTTAACATGCATGTTGCAAAGCTATTCCAGGCATGGACATAACAAACATCAGATAGGTAGAAAAGAGAGCATTAGATGGGAGGCTTTTTGACCAGTACTGAAAGTATACAGTTTTACCATTTATATCATTTCTGATCACATTGCTTTGTCAAGAGTCCAGTCACCTAACTACAAAAGAGGTAGAGAAATGCAGCAGTTGACTCAGAAGAAAAGGTAAACAAATACAGTAAATAGCCAGTCTCCACTGTCCCATCAGGAAATAATTCCTTAAAAAATAGAAAGAACTGGAAATCCCCAGAGATATGTATGCCACTTGTGTAATAATGTGACCTTGATCTTTTAACATTTTAAAGAAGAACATTCATTGAAACTATTACTGCTAGAAACCTTGACCAGAAAAAGAAATAAAAAGACATTTAAAAAAAAAAGGACAATATACAAGTTGAAGAATGGTTTGTAAGAAGAGTAGGTTATTGATGCCAGGCCGGGAGATCCAGGCCTGCCAGGTTACTTTATAATCTCATGGATAATGGGGGCTTTTTATCTTTCAGCACTCCCCCTGTCTTTCAGGACCAACAGCGCTTCATCACCTGAGGTCTGTGTCAGTTATGACGCCCAGGGTAATCTCCCCACTAGGAACAATTCTGGCTATCTCTCTTTTTTTATATTCCCAGTTGTTTCAGAATAAAGTTAAACTTGTAGCAATGCTTTTATGAAAAAAAAAATGACTAATGCTTTTAGAATCACTTTCTTGAGGTGGGAAAAACTAGGAGTTTAGGGCTGAATCTTCTCTCTCTCAATGGCACTTGGTAGGTGAACATTAGGGGGAACTGAAAAATTAAAAAATAAATTTAAAAAATTAAAAATTAAATTAAATTTATTTAATTAAGTTTAAATTATTTATTTTATAAATATTATTTATTATTTTATAAATTTATTTAAATTAAATTTAAAAATTAAATTAAAAATTAAAAAATAAAAAGCAAAACAAATAGCACAAAGTAATTAGACTTTCTAGAAAGGAACATCTCAGTTTTTTTAAATTTCAAATTTCAAATTAATATGAGAGTACAAATTATTAGGTTACATTTTTCTCACTTCCAAGGTAAAGTTCAAGTTGTATTAGAGCTCATCATGTTGAACACCCACCCTCACATTGTACACATTAGGTAAGATCTTGCCAATCTCCCTCCTCCTCCCCTCTCCCTGATTTTCCCCCTCTCTCCTCCCCCTTTGCTAGACTATATTTGTGTTTTATCATTTGTATGGGTGTGTAATTGCTTATATATTGGTTTCATATTAGTATTGAGAACCTTGGATATTTTTTTTAACATTCAAGACGTTTCTTTAAAACATCTCAGTTTTAAAGTTTTGCTGTCAGTTGACGGTTGCACACCTGTGTATCATTCTAATATCCAGTCTACTAACAAAGAGGCTATCATGTCACTCTTCCCTGTTTTAGTTTCATGTGACCTAATCCTTGGTCACGTTGCTGATTTCCTAGGGCTGTCTGCCTGTGTAGACCTGTATCTATCTTATGGGACAAAATAGGGAAGTAGCTATATGACTCCTATGGATTTATAAAGCAATAATTAGTCATATTCAAGGAAGCCATGTGAAAATAAGGAGCTGTTACAAAGTAGTTTAGATCCATTTTGAATGCAAATATATATATATATATATATATTTTTTTTTTTCTGAGACAGAGTCGCATTATGTTGTCTTCAGTAGAGAGCTGTGGAGTCACAACTAATAGCAACCTCAAAGTCTTGGGCTTAAGAGATTCTCTTGCCTCAGCCTCCCAGGTAGCTGGGACTATAGGTGCCCACCATAACTCTGCGCTATTTTTTTTTGTTGTTGATTAGCAGGCCCACGCCGGGTTCGAACCTGCCAGCTGTGGTGTATGTGGCCGGAGGCCTACCCACTGAGCTTCAGGCACTGAGCCTGAATGCTAATATTTTGAACAAGGTCAAGTAAATAATTTGAGGGATTGCAGCTTCTTCATGAATGGCTAAATATTTAATAAGCTTTGGCAGTGTGTGATCACAGAGAAGAGCTCAATGTCCCCATTCTTCCAAACTAGTGACTTAAAATGCTGTGAATCTTCTTCTACAAAGAGTGATTTCTGCTTAATTTCTCATTGTGTGCACATTTTGAAGCTTGCCTAAATTTTAATTAAATTAACTAAATGCCTTGTTTGGTCTGAAGTGAATTGTGGGCTATAATACGGAAAGAATCCCCTCCTTTACGTATTAAATGAACTTTAGTTTTTGCTTTGGTGGAATTAGAAACATGTCATAGGCGTGTTTAGAAACAAGTCATAGAATCTAGAGCATTCCAGGTTTAAATGGTTTTAAATGTTCATCTCTTTTAAAAAATATCACTATTGATATTTTAATGTACTTTTTGTTGCAAGTTCTCATGCTTTCTTAAGATTTTCTTGGGTTAAATAAAATAAAACTTGCTTGTTTTGTTACATGCTAATATCAGCCTCAAAGGCACACACCACATGCACATATACAGATGCAAACACATATCTCTAGGCATTATTTCTGCATAATTTGTTCAAAGAATGTAGTTCTATATGATGAAGGAAATGTATGAAGGATAGAATATAGGATAGAGAAGCAGGAGAGACTTTATAGGATTGTTAATGATTTGTTCATATTGTTATTCAATAAATAGTGTCCATTCATTCACTAATTCAATCATTAAACTAATACTGACTGCCTAAGATGTGCCATGCCCTCTGCTTTATCATGGAGATAAAATGGAAGATAAGACATGGCCCCTGTTTTCAAGGACCTTAAAATCTAGTGGGGAACGAAACAATACCCAAACATAGCAGTATTATGAGAGAAGCAGTGTGCTTAGGGTATGGCAAGGTGTGAAGGGAGGATGGTAGAGATGGGCAGTAACACAGATGTGGGTGTGGAGGGGACTGGACCAGAGATGCTTCTGGATCAGAGAAAAGCCAAGACTTGTTGAGGTGAGAAATCAAAGTAGTATGTATTTTTTTTTCAAAGAGGTTAGTATTTTCAAATCCCTTAAGACACAAGGAAAAATGGCATTTTGAGAAGCTGTTTATTAAACAAGGCAGAAATATAAAGGAGAGGATTAGTGAGTAAACAGTGAAAGCAGAGAATGAGGTAGGCTGAGGCTCTGCAGGATCTTGAAAGCCATGCTAAGAAGTCACCCTAAAAGTATGCAGTCTTTGAAGGACATATGCAGGGGGGTGGCATGGTCATGGTAACATTTTAGCATGATCATGCTTGCCTAAAGAATAGGAGGAATGCAGATGGGGGCAGAGAGATGGCAAGGGTATTATGGCAGTTACTCAGGTAAGAAATAAGATGGCCTGAAAGAATGGTGGCAGGGGAGATGTAGCTAGAGAATGAGGCTGAGTCTGATGGCATTAACGAGGTAGACATGGCAGACACATGTGACCAGATGTAAGAGCAAAGAGGAGAGAGATGTGCAGGTGGCTGTCAGGCCTCGTGCTGGGGAATCGTACTGAAGCCACTGGCCTGGAGAATAAAGAAAGAAGAGCAGACAGTGGGTAGGGGATGATGCTGAGGGCTTCATCTGAGGAGCGGTATCCAGGAAGAATGACAGGAGTCATAGGATAGATATGAAGAACAGCCAGAGAGAGAAGTGAAGGATGATTTTCCAGTGGGGACAGGTGGGCACTGTAAGAGCAGAAGCTCAAGAAAAGAAGCCTTCAATAGAGAAGAAAGAGTTCCATTTAGAATATTTTGAGTCTTGAGTTATTGGTAAGGTATCTAAATGGAGCTATTTACTGGCTTTGAGAGAGATAGAAAACTCTTTTCAGATGATCATTTGCGTGGGGATTTGTTCTATGCTGCATTGCTGGCCTGGTTGCAAGTGCATGTGCTCTTGCAAAATGGTAAATAAGACGAAGACTGAAAAGAATGCAATGGGCCTGCCAGTAAAAACAGCTTTGATGATTGTACCCATCAGGGTTCTCCAGAGAAGCAGAACCAATAGGACACACACACAGATTTTTTTTTTTATGGAATTGGCTCATGCATTTGTGGGGTTTGGTAAGTCCAAAATCTACAGAGGCAGGCCAAGAGGCTGGAAACTCATGCAGGATTTCTATGTTGAATCTTGAGATAGAATTCTTTCTTCTCTAGGAAACCTCAATTTTTCCTGTTAAGGCTTTCAACTGATTGGATGAAGCCCCCTATCTTATTAAGGAAACTATTTTTCTTAAAGTGAACAGATAATTAATTGCATCTACAAAATGTCTTCACAGCAACATCTGATCTAGTGTTTGACCAAACAACTGGGAACCATGGCCCAGCCAAGTTCACACATGAAATTAACCATCACAGTGATGTTTTCAAGTAAGCACCTGTTCAAGTTCTACTTCAAGTTCCCACTGAACATGCACAGATGTACCCTCACATTTGTCCTTCGTAGTTTTCTTCTTCCTTCCCTATAAGTCCTTCCTTCTCCTTCCTTTGTCTCTTTTCTTGATTCAGTTTTCATATTCCATGTGCATAAACTTACAACTTTGACTGTGATGTGTAAATATGCCTGCCTTGAAAAACACTCCTGGCTAATAATAATGCAGTACGTTTAATTGGGAGTTAGTTATCAAAGGCCTATTTACGTAGATCATTTGGTGCTATAGCCCTGTGAAGTAGACAGGGGGGTAACATTGTTCTCTTTTCCTTCACAGCTGTTTCGGACGGCTCTGAGAAGGGGAATGACAGACTAAAGGGGCTCACTTCTACCTGGCTCATAAGTGGCATGTGCACAGTGCTAAGCTCTGAGATGCTTACATTTGGTCTTTCTTATCCAGTAAACACAGACATGCACATTTTTAGAGAAACACTGTAAGAGGGTTTCTCCCCTACTTGATACATTTGAGGATGAAACACTTCCTCTTACTCGAAATATGTGGAACCTGTGGAAAATTGTTGATAGCATTCCTGCTGCCGAGAGACCACACTAACATCCAGACAAAGACCAGTGAAGCATCCAGGCTGAGCAGGGACTGAGGTGAGCTTGAGTCAGTAAGTTTGAAAGACAGCTGTGGCAGGCTGGGCTGCAGACCAAACCAGACAGACGAACCAGACAGTTCTTCCTAATTGCAGCCCCACTATGTGCTCCCTTCCTCCCAGCTTTGGAGCTACCGTGCCTCACAGCCTTCTGTCAGGGAAGAAAGTGAAGCTAGGGGCACTAAAACATCTATATACAGTGGCTCAATCACCACTTCCTTCTATGAACAAACAAATGAAATCCGTATTTGTAGAGCTAACCCACAGAAAAAGGAGGAGAATGTTTGGCAAGCAGAGTAGAAATCCAATCTGAAAACTACAAATTTAAAAACAATTATTTTAAATTTTATATCACAAACTTCCTTTTGGAGGCTTCCGTTAGCTACATCTATGTGAGGATATTCTTCTGGGAGAAGAAATATAAGCACTCCAGGGTTTGAGCTGCCAGGCCCGTGGGATTTGTAGAATACATGAAAGCATTCTTCAGTTCTGTAATGCAGACACGGTCTTTTATTCTGATATATAATTTCATTCAACAGTAGTAGACACTTATACTTTGTCTCTTGATTTGCAGTTTTTAGGAACAATTTCAACTTGTTCCCTTCCAGAGTGCATTATTAACAACCAATTGGTATACAGTTTCAGGCTTTTTCACAGGTGAGAGTGAAAATTGAAAGAGTGGATTAGAGAGTTCTCTGCAGGCACCCTGGATAATTTATTGCTCTTCTGTGGTAATGGCTGAATGTATATATCTTTCGCCATATGCAGCCTTCCATTTAGACTTCTAATCAATGGTAAAGAATAAGAACTGCTTTTTAAAATCCATCCTTTGGAGTGGAACTAATCAGCTTGTGGTTTCCTTTCAGGTAGTCTGACCATTATCCAATATGCCCCATCTATATCCTTGGATAGGAAATGACCTAAACTTCCACTTCCAGTTGTGTGATTATTTATACCAACACCCCCTCCTTGTCTACCCAGCCCTCTACTTTGCATATTAAAGTTAAGTCTCTAATCATTGAAACTTCATGTCTGGAAAGTTGATCTGGTGTTGCCATTATATGTATACAAATTTACTTTGTACACTATACTGCAGGAGTTAAAAAGAAACTATTATAGAATTCGTGTATTGTTCACTACTTTGAAAGTCGTGTGAATGATGAGGATTTATTCCCTTGCCTGACTAGATCCCCTGGGTTTTATTTGTTAAGAATGTTATTTTCCCATATGCCTTAGCTCCCCTGTTTTGAGGGAAAAATTCCTTTTTTTTTTTTTTATCCTTAGTTTGGGGAAGTTAATAGAGTTTAGAGAAGAGAGTTTGAAAAGCTTAAAATAGCTGATGGCAATATCAGATCATTGGAACATTTTGAACAAAATGAAAAATTGTGTGACCTTGTATCAAATATTGTAATTTATAAGAAACTCACTATAAAAATAGTATATTTTCTATAATATGAAGTTTCCTATGTGCAGATTTTAATCAAAACCACAAGGAAAATGAATTTGGGTTGGAAAATCTCCTCCTATTTATCATTGTAAGGAGGGGAACCTTCCATTTTGTCATTAAAAACTGTCCTTAAAGAGTAGGAAATGTCTTTCACTTCTATTCATTACTATAATTCCCAGTACTTTATAGAAATTCTGATAACTAAAACACCTGGATCATTTCTAAGTTTAAGATAAATTAAATAGAAGTTCTCATTCATGTAAATTATTACTAGAAATTAGCCTGTCTTATCTCTGTCATGATAGGAACTCAACCTATTGCCCTAAAGTGCCATGATTACCCAGATGTAATCTACTTTAATACTTTAAATGATTTATAATGCCCTTATTTTATAATCAGTAAATTAGATTCCATGGACAATACAAACATTACTTTTAGAAAGAGTTTGGTAACAGTTAAGGATGTTTTCCATCAGAAGGTTCTTGTTTGGGGATTAGAAGTCAGCATTTCAGATGTGTAATGTTGCCTTGGTTATGCTGCCTTTGTTGGCTGGTAGTAGCTGTGACAGGTGGCATGCTATTAAAAATCAATAGGATAAATCTTGTTTAAAAGGATACCTCTTCTGCCATACATTTGTTCTCACCTTGCCTCACCCTAGGCTGGATAGGCTTTTAAATACCTGGGGATGCTAAGATTGTTATCTAAATGGTATCTTAAATTACAGACTTTCAAACTTCCTACTTTTATACTATATCCAAAAACAAGCTAAATATTGTTTGGATCCATCAAGGGCATCATATGAAGCCAAGTAATAGGAATTGGTATACGATATAAACCTTTAGCTGCTTGTCTAAACATCCAAATATACGTCTTGTGGGATACTAAAAACCCCATGATAGAGTAGTAAATTTTAATATTTGGCATTTATAGGCTTTTAATTTCTTTTAAACAAATTTAGAAGCCATATATCTATAGAAATTGACCAAGGTATGGACTCTTTAGACAGAATGTCTTATAGCTCCAACTTTTCTGTTAAGTGGAAAAAAAGATTTTTTTTCCCCTGAGGACCTTTTCCTGAGATTTTTATCTTCAAACCATGAAAAGTTTCAAAAAGCATAAAATACTAAAATTATAGAATTCATAGTTAAAAGGAACTTTAGAGATTATGTCTGAGCTATTTCTTCATTTTTTAAGTTATAAAGTGAAAATAGAGCCAAAATAGGAATTTGAAAGAGGGACATTGTCATTCTGACACAGCCCCACTCTGCAGTGATTATGAATTATGGTATACAGTGTGTTGATTCTAAATTCATTTCCAAGAGAAATGTCTTTTAGAATGTTCTATATGTTTAAAAGTTCAATTTGTCAAAGTCATCATACCACACTTGTTAAAAAGATTCATTTCTTGCTGAACTATTGTTGACGAATATTACAGAAATGACATTATCATGGCATGTGCTCTCATTATCATGGCACAAATAGCATCAGATGTGTTTCTTGAATGATGCTCAAGCTGAATTAGAATGTATGTTCTGTTTCTATGCGTGCAGGTTTCAGTTTAAGAGAAATTAGAATTTGTCTAATTTCTAAACAGAATAGCATTCTGAAGGGAATCTATTTCCTTTAAGTACTGTAATATTGTTCTTTAATTACTTGAGTTAAACTTCAAAAATTTGTTATTATTTAATTGCTTATGTGTCACTTTAAATGTCAGTGGGATTGAGAAAAAAGTGGGAATCTATTTACTATTGAATTAAAATATTTGAATAATTTGGCATTATGTGTTAAATTTTATTTGATTATTGGTTTGGGGTTCTAATATTATCTAGATAAGGTTAATGTTTCTGAAATTAGTGTAAAAGATAATAATGTGAAAATAAATTAATTTGCTCTTCTATAAAGGTTAGAATCTAGAGGAAAACTTGTTCTATAACAATATTTAAAAAGTTTAATAGTTCTCATTGTTCTTTAGCTGGTATGTGCTCTTTGTGAAAGGGAGATGTTGACAAGGATTTAGAAACCCTGAAATTTTCTATACCAGGAAAACTCTTTTCTCTAGGACCAAAGAGCAAAGAAGTTCCAAAGTTATTGTTTCCTTTACAAATCTGATAGTCAGAATCATCGTTTGGTTGAATGACTTGACCTCTCTTCTGATAGGGAAGGCCTTTTCCCTGTTAATGGCTGCCATCATAACACGGCTGTACCAACAGGGGACCAGATTCCATTGTGCTGTAGATTGTTCATATGGGAATATACATAGGAGCTGACGGAGCCCGGAACTGTGCTACACCTGCCCTCTGACATCGGTGTAAATCCTCCCCTGCTTAATGGCAGAACCAGATCTCCTGTCTGCCTTTGTGAATAAGGATAGTGCTACAGAACTTTCATGTCCTAGTTCATGCTTCATACACCTATGCATTCTTTTTGTGTGTGTGTATACGCATGTGTTGTGTATGAACTGAACTGAAACTTTTCTCTGAACTTTCCTTTCGATGAGAAAAAAAAGTGAATGACTGAGCTTTGTGGTTTGTCAAAAGCTTTGAAAAGATTGCTTTCACAGACTTTATTTTCTGAAGGTTTATACTGCCTTTCCACCCTTTGAGAAGGACCTGGTGGGATAGCCTAATTTACTTGGTGCACACCAATTATTAATACAAATGTCTACCTTGGCCTACTTCCTTTCATTTATACAATTTCAGGGATGGCTAGTCAGCCATACTCCAGGCAGGATGCAGACCCATTCAGGCGTGGGGCAAGTGCTTTATTCTCCCCGTAGACCCCAAGCATGCTGTGGCTATAGCCCACAGAACACTTTCTTTTATCCCTCAGCAGTTATTTAGAATCATTCAGAAAGAATCTGCTGAGCCTCATCAATAGAGGTAATTTAGGCAGTGGCTCTAAAAATGCTAAGCTACATTTCCTATCTCAACTGAGAACATTTCTATTATGAAAGAAAAGAAACATATTCAGAACACACTTGATAACATTACAGTATCTGATTTAGCCCCAGTATCATGAATTGTATAATGTTATCTGTTAAAATAAGGTGTTTTATGTTTCAGTTTTATTGCAGTGAGAAGAGAGAACTTAAGTTTTTATTTTTGTTTTTTTTCTTATTATTTTTTTCTTTTTTATTGTTTGGGATTCATTGAGGGTATAAAGAATTAGGTTATATTGATTGCATTTGTTAGGTAAAGTCCTCTTATAATTGTGTCCTGCTCCCAAGAGGTGTGCCATACACCATAACTCCCGTTCCCCCTCCTCCCCTCTACCTGTTCCCTCTTTTCTCTACCTCCCACCTTGTATTAGATCATCTGCTGCCTTCATATTGGAACTGAGTACATTGGATTCTTACTTCTCCATTCTTGTGATGCCTTACTAAGAAGAATATATTTCAACTCCATCCAAGTTAATGCAAAAGATGTAAAGTCACCATCTTTTTAATGGCTAAATAGTATTCCATGGTATACACATACCACAGCTTGTTAATCCATTCCTGAATTGGTGGGCCTTCAGGTCATTTCCATATTTGGATGATTGTAAATTGAGCTGCAATAAATAGTCTAGTACAAATGTTCTTAAGTTTTCACAATGGGAACCTCTGTCAAAAAATTTTCTGTTTGCTTGGGAAGTATGAGAATAAAGTATGAGAATCTGAAATTGAATTAACTTCTCTGTGTTGCTCCTGTGGA
Source organism: Arctocebus calabarensis (assembly GCA_963573935.1). NCBI lineage: Eukaryota > Metazoa > Chordata > Mammalia > Primates > Lorisidae > Arctocebus > Arctocebus calabarensis. Next base: position 10,987 of record CAUYON010031540.1, read on the forward strand.
GGAGTTTAGGAATTAAGTCTCCTTGTTTCTTTAGTATCACTGCAGTGCCGGCATTTAGTAGGTGCCTAATAAGTATTAGTTGAATAAAAATTTATAGATAGGATGTGTTTTTTAAAAATCAAATTCTTATAGTATGCCTTCCAGAGTCCAAGAACTGTGAAGTATAACAAATAATTAAAGAGTGTAGACTGAGAAATCTGACATACCTGGGTGTACATTTCAGTATTTCCTCATAGAGTTGTGTGATCTTGGGCAAATCAGTTTCCACAACTGTAAAGCTGATAATGGTACCTGCTAATGTCCACCAACCCAACAATAGTGCCTGGCAAAATGTAGCAGCACAATAAATGTTAGCTGTTCAAGGAACATGCAGTTTAGTAGGAGAGAAGATGTACCAACATCTATAATTTAAGGCAGAATGTAATGTCATAAAAGAATTCTGATAATGGAGTGTGGATGTTGGAAGAAATAAAGTTCCCATGTGCTGTAGAAAAGCAGGAAAATCTTTGGAAAAAAGTGAAAGCCCCACAGCATGGATGGGATTTTGACAAGTGGGATAAGCAATAGGGCCATAGGATGGTGAGGACAGCAGAAATAAGGGCATGCTGGGAGTTGGGAGTCTATAGCAGGTGGAAGAAAGTCACAGGGCTAAGGGACTAGGGCCAAGGGCTTTGACTGCCAAGGCTAATGGTGCCATTGATGGAGTCAAAGTGCAGTTTTATCATTTCTAGTCCAGTCTACTACTAGAACTGCCTGAGTGCTCTAAGTGCCATTGCCTTTCTTCTAGCATTTCAGTAGGGCTCTGCTTACACCCCTACTGGTATTCTTAAGGCTCTGTGACCTGGTTGGTAAAGTTTATTTGGCCTTATCACAGAAAATGTAGGAATGGATAATTAAAGTAAATTCTACAGGAACTCGTCATGAAAAATGTCTAAAGACAGTAACATTTAAGAATTTCTTAAAAATTACAAATTTGCATACATGTTCAATAATTCTAATGTTTTGGAGCCCTTAAAAGATAAATATAGACAATATTATATTGTGATTTTATACAGTAGTGTCCTCTTTTACCTGGGAGGTCTCATTCCAAGACCCCCAGTACCTTCCCATAACTGTGGCTAGTATCAACCCCTGTAGACATTGTTTTTTCTATACATGCATACCTATGATACAGTTTATATAAATCAGATGCAGTAAGAGATTAACAACAATAGCTAGTAATAAAATAGGACAATTATAACAACGTAGTGTAAAAAAAGTTGTGTGACTATGGTCTTTCTTTATCTCTAAATGTCTTACTGCTGAGTACTCACCCTTATTGTAATGAGGTGTGATGCTACAATGCTACGATGAGATGAAGTAAGGCGAGTGACAAGGACATTGTGATGTAGAATTAGGCTGCTCTTGACCTTCTAGGGATACACCACAAGGGGCATCATGTACTTTGGGTGATCCCCAGTCTTCCTGCCATGACGGTGTTGATGGCTGGGTGTCAGGAGCAGACGCTGTGGGTGGCTGATAGGCAGATAGTGTATATAATGTGGCTGCATTAGACAAACGGCTGATTCATATCCCAAGCGGGATGAGAGGGATGTTGTGAGATTTCATCACTCTTCTCAGAATGGCATGCAATTTAAAACTTTAGACTTATGTCTGGAATTTTTCATTTAATATTTGCAGACCACAGTTGACCATGGGTAACCAAAATTGTGGAAAGCGAAATCATGGATGAAGAGGGAACTACTGTGTTATATATTACTGAGATTACATTCCTGCAACTAAGCATGAAGAGATAGAAACCTAAAATAACTAAAATAAATTGAAAACATGTTTTAAAAAACTGTTAAAACATTACAAGTAAAAGCTATAATAATAGAGCAACACATTGATACAATTGCATTTATTAAATATAGCTTTGTAGGCATATCGCAAAAATAATGTGGAAAGAATAAAAAAATACCTGAAAAAGAAATGGAAGTGACTGTCCCACAGGCTCCCCATATCTTCACTTCCCTCCCTGACAAATGCTGTGGTCCATATTGTAATCATCCTCTCATGTACCCATCTCTATTTTTCTCCCTTGCTCCCTCTCTGGCAGCCTGGGAAGATTCTATGCTTAGTTAACTCCAGTTTCCTTTCTATCGGGCACCTGAATCCAAATCTTTCAATGTGGGTGTAGAAAAATAGCCCGGCTAGCTGGTCTCCTTTTTAATTCATAGCTGCTTATCTCCACCCACAATGTTGCCCAGCAACCTACTATATGTCTTTAATCCCAATTCTTCTCTTTTTTTCTTAGTTATTTCACTGTTTCTTTGGCTCTGGAACTCTCCACCATCTCCTTCCCACTCAACTTTTTCAGTAACCTTGTATCTTATTTCCCCGAGAAAATGGAAGCAATCAGAATATAACTTCCACACACTCCACTGATAAATGGCTAACTTTTTCACATCTGCACCCTCTTTGTATCCTATTATGAGGGACAACCCTTTTCTTCACTTGTGTAGTTGATCCAGTCCTCTCTGACTTGCTCAAGGTTATTATTCTTGCAATTGCTTCCCTTCTGCATTGTTCGTTTTTCCCCCTGTGTTTTGGATAATTCTGTTAGCGTAAAATCATGCCGTAATATTTTCCATCTTAAAACAACACTTCCTTCAACCCGTATTTTCCCCCAGATGTTGTCCGTTTCTTTGCAAGTCCCAGTTTCTTTTTCTTTTCTTTTCTTTTTTTTTCTTTTTTCCAGTTTTTGGCCAGGGCTGGGTTTGAACCCACCACCTCCGGCATATGGGGCTGGCACCTTACCCCGTTGAGCCACAGGCGCCACCCCAAATCCCAGTTTCTTTTACAACAAAAATCTGGAAAGAGCTATCCACACTCATTAAATACTCTTTTCCCATTCTCTTTTGAATCTATTAAGGCATTGATCTCTACAACTGTGCTAGAAACATCTTGTCAAGGGCACTGGTTATTTTCACCATGACACATTTAGTGGTTAGGGTTTCGTCCATACTTTGCTGGACCACATTCAACTCTGTGGATTGGTACTTTCTTCTTTATTTTTTATGTTTTATTTTACTGTCTTTATTATTAAATCATAGCTGTGTACAGTAGTGCAATCAAAGGGTACAATGTGCTGGTTTCATATACAATCTTAACTATTTTCATCAAACTGATTAACATAGTCTTCCTGTCATTTTCTCAGTTATTATATGAAGACATTTATATTCTGCATTTAGTACGGTTCACCTATACCCTTCTAAGATGCACCGTAGGTGTGGTCCCACCAATTACCCTCCCTCCACCTTTCCCCATATTCTTGTGTTATAGTTGGGTTATACCCTTCATATGACAGCTATAAATTAGCTTCATAGTAGGGCTAAGTACAATGGATACTTTTTCTTCCATTCTTGAGATACTTTGCTAAGAAGAATATGTTCCAGCTCCATCCATGTAAACATGAAAGAGGTAAAGTCTCCACCTTTCTTTAAGGCTGCATAATATTCCATGGTATACATTTACCACAATTTATTAATCCATTCATGGGTTGATGGGCACTTGGGCTTCTTCCATGACTTACCAGTTATGCATTGGGCTGCAATGAACATTCTGGTACAGATGTCTTTGTTATAATGTGATTTTTGGTCTTCTGGGTATATACCTAGTAAAGGAATTATAGGATCAAATGGCAGGTCAATTTTTAGTACTCTAAGTACTCTCCAAACATCCTTCCAAAAGGAACATATTAGTGTGCATTCCCACCAGCAGTGTAGAAGTGTTCCCTTTTCTCCACATCAACGTCAACATCTCTTGTTTTGGGATTTTGTCATGTGGGCTAATCTTACTGGAGTTAGGTGATATCTCAAAGTAGTTTTGATTTGCATTTCTCTGATGATTAAGAATGGTGAGCATTATTTCATGTGTCTGTAGGATGTGCGCCTGTCTTCTTCAGAAAAGTCTCTCTTCAAGTCTTTTGCCCATCCTGAGATGGGATCACTTGTTCTTTTCTTGCTAATACATTTGAGTTCTCTATGGATTCTGGTTATTAAACCTTTGTCGGAGGAATAACCTGCAAATATTTTCTCCCATTCTGAGGGCTGTCTGCTTGCTAAGCTTACTATGTTCTTGGCTGTACAGAAGCTTTTTAATTTGATCAGGTCCCAATAGTGTATCTTTGATACTGCTTCAATTGCCTGGGGAGTCCTCCTCATAAAATATTCACCCAAGCCGATTCCATCAAGAGTTTTCCCTGCACTTTCTTCTAAAATTTTTATAGTTTCATATCTTAAGTTTAAGTCTTTAATCCAGTGAGAGTCTATTTTAGTTAATGGTGAGAGGTGTGGGTTCAGTTTCAGCCTCTTACAGGTTGCCAGTCAGTTCACCAAGCACCATTTGTTAAATAGAGAGTCCTTTCCCCACTGAATGTTTTTATTTGGCTTGTCAAAGATCAAGTAATGGTAAGTAGCTGGATTCATCTCTTGGTTCTCTATTCTGTTCCAAACATCTAACTCTCTGTTTTTGTGCCAGTACCATGCTGTTTTGATGACTATCTATTTATAGTAGAGTCTCAAGGAATAGTCTCAGTTCAGAGTCTCAGGTCTGGCAGTGCGATTTCTCCTGCATTGTTTTTATTTCTGAGTAATATCTTGGTTATTCGAGGTTTTTTCTGATTCCATATAAAACAAAGCATTATTTTTTGAAGATCTTTAAAATATGACAATGGAGCTTTAATAAGAATTGCATTAAAATTATATATTGCTTTGGGTAGTATAGACATTTTAACAATATGATTCTTCCCAGCCATGAGCATGGTATATTTTTCCATTTGTTGACATTTTCAGCTGTTTCTTTTCTTAGAGTTTCATAGTTCTCTTTATAGAGATCTTTCACATCTTTCGTTAGGTAAACTCCCAAATAATTCATCTTCTTTGGTACTACTGTGAAAGGAATAGAGTCCTTGACTGTTTTTTCGGCTTGGCTATTGTTGGTGTATATAAAGGCTACAGATTTATGGGTGTTGATTTTGTAGCCTGAGACGCTGCTGTATTCCTTGATCACTTCTAAAAGTTTTGTAGTAGAATCCCT
>CAUYON010031543.1:0-25672 GCA_963573935.1 Arctocebus calabarensis
TAGGGCTGAGTACATTGGATACTTTTTCTTCCATTCTTGAGATACTTTGCTAAAAAGAATATGTTCCAGCTCCATCCATGTAAACATGAAAGAGGTAAAGTCTCCATCTTTCTTTAAGGATGCATAATATTCCATGGCATAAATACACCACAATTTATTAATCCGTTCGTGGGTCGATGGGCCCTTGGGCTTCTTCCCTGACTTAGCAATTATGAATTGGGCTGCAATAAACATTCTGGTACAAATATCTTTGTTATAATGTGATTTTTGGTCTTCTGGATATATACCTAGTAGAGGAATTATAGGATTGAATGGCCTATAATTTAGATCTATTTTTAGATCTCTAAGTATTCTCCAAACATTTTTCCAAAAGGCGCGTACTTGTTTGCATTCCCACCAGCAATGTAGAAGTGTCTCCTTTTCTCCACATCCACACTAACATTCTCTGGTTTTAGGATTTTGTGATATGGGCTAATCTTACTGGAGTTAGATGATATCTCAAAGTAGTTTTGATTTGCATTTCTCTGATGATTAAGGATGATGAGCATTTTTCATGTGTCTGTAGGCTGTGCATCTGTCTTCTTCAGAGAAGTTTCTCTTCCAAAACCTTGCCCACCCTGAGATGGGATCACTTGTTCTTGTTTTGCTAATGTGTTTGAGTTCTCTGTGGATTCTGGTTATTAAACCTTTGTCAGAGGCATAACCTGCAAATATCTTCTCCCATTCTGAGGGCTGTCTGCTTGCTTTATTTACTGTGTTCTTGGCTGTGCAGAAGCTTTTTAGTCTGATCAGGTCCCAGTAGTGTATTTTTGATACTGCTTCAATTGCCTGGGGAGTCCCCTTCTTAAAATATTTGCCCGGCTGATTCCTTGAAGAGTTTTCCCTGCACTTTCTTCTAGTAATTTAATAGTTTCATGTCTTAAGTTTAAATCTTTAATCCAGTGAGAGTCTATCTTAGTTAATGGTGAGAGATGTGGGTTCAGTTTCAGTCTTCTACTGGTCACCAGCCATTTCACCCAGCACCGTTTGTTAAATAGGGAATCTTTTCCCCACTGAATATTTTTAATTGGCTTGTCAAAGATCAAATAATGGTGCATAGCTGGGTTCATCTCTTGGTTCTCTTTTCTGTTCCATACATCTGCCTCTCTGTTTTTGTGCCTGTACCATGCTGTTTTGATCACTATTGATTTATAGTATAGTCTGAGTTCTTGTAGCATAATTCCTCCTGTTTTGTTTTTATTTCTCAGTAATGTCTTGGCTATTCAAGGTTTTTTCTGATTCCATATAAAATGAAGTATTATTTTTTCAAGATCTTTAAAGTATGACAATGGAGCTTTAATAGGGATTGCATTAAAATTGTATATTGCTTTGGCTAGTATGGAAATTTAACAATGTTGATTCTTCCCAGCCAGTGAGCATAGTATGTTTTTCCATTTGTTAACATCTTCAGCTATTTCTTTTCTTAGAGTTTCATAGTTCTCCTTATAGAGATCTTTCACATCCCTTGTTAGGTGAACTCCCAAATATTTCATCTTCTTTGGCACTACTGTGAATGGAATAGAGTCCTTGACTGTTTTTTCAGCTTGGCTATTGTTGGTATATATAAAGGCTACACATTTATGAGTGTTGATTTTGTAACCTGAGACACTGCTATATTCCTTGATCACTTCTCAGACTTTTGTAGTAGAATCTTTGGTGTTTTCCAGATATACAATCATATCATCTGCAAAGAGTGAAAATTAAATCTCTTCTGACCCTATATGGATACCCTTGATCACCTTTCCTTCCCTAATTATAATGGCTAAAACTTCCATTACAATGATAAAGAGCAGTGGAGATAGTGGGAAATCTTGCCTGGTTCCTGATCTGAGTAGAAATGATTTCAATTTAACTTCAATACGATATTGGCTGTGGGTTTGCTGGAGATGGCCTCTATCAGTTTAAGAAATGTCCCTTCTATACCAATTTTCTCGAGTGTTCTGATCATGAAGGGATGCTGGATATTATCCAAAGCTTTTTCTATATAAATTGAAGAATCATATGTCTTTTTTTTTTAATTTGTTTATGTGCTGAATTATATGTATAGATTTACATACATTAAACCAGCCTTGAGACCCTGGGATAAAACTCACTTGTATAATTTGTTTGATGTGTTGCTGGATTTTGTTTGTTAGGATCTTTTTGAATATTTGTGCATTAATATTCATTATTGATATTGGTCTATGATTTTCGTTTCTTGTTGGGTCTTTTCCTGGTTTGAGGATCAAGGTGATATTTGCTTCATAGAGTGTGTTGGGTAGTATTCCTTCTTTTTCTATATTTTGGGAAAGGTTGAGAAATATAGGTACTAGTTCCTCTTTAAAGATTTGGTAGAATTCTGACATGAAGCCATTTGGTCCCGGGCTTTTCTTTTTAGGGAGATTTTGTATAGTTGATACTATTTCAGAACTTGATATAGACCTGTTCAACATTTCCACTTCATTCTGGCTAAGTCTTAGAAGGTGGCATGCTTCCAAGTATTGGTAAATTTCCTTCAGATTTTCATATTTCTGAGAATAAAGTTTCTTGTAATAGTCATTAAGGATTTTTTGAATTTCTGAGGAGTCTGTTGTTATTTCATCTTTATCATTTCTGATTGATAAAATGAGAGATTTTACTCTTTTTTTTCTGGTTAGGTTAGCCAAAGGTTTATCTATTTAATTGACCTTTTCAAAAAACCAACTTTTTGATTTTCTGATCTGTTGTATAATTCTTTTGTTTTCAATTTCATTTAATTCTGCTCTAATTTAGGTTATTTGTTTTCTTCTGCTGGGTTTGGCATTGGAATGTTATTCCTTTTCCAGTTGCTTGAGATGTCCCTTTAAGTTGTGAACTTCTTCTCTTTCCATTCTTTTGAGGAAGGCTTGCAGTACTATAAATTTCCCTCTTAGGACTGCCTCCGCAGTATCCCAGAGGTTCTGATAATTCATGTCTTCATTGTCATTTTGTTCCAAAAATTTGGTAATTTCCTTCTTAATCTCATCTATGACCCATCTATCCTTCAGCATAAGGTTGTTTAGCTTCCATGTTTTTGTATGAGTATGAAGATTCCGGTTGTTACTGAGTTCAACTGTTATTCCGCGATGGTTGGAGAAGATGCAAGGAATAATTTCTATTCTTTTAAATTTGCTGAGGTTAGACTTGTGACCTAAGATGTCATCGATTTTGGAGTATGTTCCATGGGCTGATGAGAAGAATGCATATTCAGTTTTGTTAGGATGAAATGTTCTGTAGATGTCTGTTAAATCCAAAGGTTGAATGGTTAAGTTTAAGTCTAAAATTTCCTTGCTTAGCTTCTTATTGGAGGATCTATCCAATACTGCCAAAAGAGTTAAAATCTATGACTATTATGGAGCTGGAGGAAATCAAGTTACTCATGTCTGTTAGAGTCTCTCTTATAAATTGAAGTGCATTCTGGTTGGGTGCATAAATATTAATAATTAGAATCTCATCATGTTGATTGTTACCCTTAATAAATATGAAGTGACCATCCTCATCTTTCCTTACTTTTGTTGGTTTAAAGCCTATTGTATCTGCAAATAAAATTGCAACACCTGCTTTTTTCTGCTTTCCATTTGCCTGGAATATAGATGACCATCCTGTCACCCTGAGGCTCCCTGAGTATGTACACAGCAGATATCAGGCCTAAGTTTTTATATCCAGTCAACCAACAAGACAATTTGTTTTAGAAGACAATTTAAGCCATTCACATTAATCAAGAATATTCATAAGCCTGGTAGAATTTTGGATATTGAGTTTTTTGAAAGTCTAGTGGACATTTTTAATCCTTTCACCACTTTGGAAGTTGGAATTTGATCAAAGGTTTCTGAGTGAGTTATTTTTCTGGTGGAGGACTGCACTGGTCATTACAGAGGATAGGTCTGAGAATATCCTGGAGAGCTGGTTTAGTTATGGCAAATTTCTTCAACATGTGAATGTCATTAAAGTATTTAATTTCTCCATCATAAATGAAACTCAGTTTAGCTGGATACAGGATACTGAGTTGAAAGTTATTTTATTTTAGGAGATTAAAAGTTGCTGGCCTCCCTCTTCTAGCTTGAAAGATTTCAGCAGAGAGATCTGCAGTCATTCTAATATTCTTCCTCCTTGTATGGTTTTCTTACGTCTGGCTGCTTTCAGAATTTTCTGCTTCATATTAACTTTAGTGAGGTTAATTATGATGTGCCTAGGAGATGTCTTATTTGGGTTGAGTCATGCTGGGGTTCTGAAACTGTCTGCTATCTGAATTTCAGAATCTCTTGGCATGTCTGGAAAGTTCTCTTTCATAATCTCATGAAGAAGAGCCTCTGTGCATTGCCAAGCCACTGCATCATTTTCAGGGATTTCTATAAGGCGAATATTGACTTTCTTCAAACCATCCCAGAGCTCTCTGAGAGAATGATCCATTTTGCTCTCTATTTCTCTTCCTCTTTAAGAATTTGGGAGCATTCGATAGCTTTGTCTTCAATGTCAGAAATCCTTTCTTCTACTTGCTCCATTCTGTTACTGAGGGATTCTACCGTACTTCTCAGATCTTTGAGGGCTGCAATTTTTTGTCTCAATGTGTTAAAATCTTTGGTGATTTTTTTCTTTGAATCCATTGAATTCTTGAGACAACTTTTGAAGTGCTCCTTGAATTTCTAATTCCAATTTTACGTCTATTCTATTGATCTTATTTTTAATCCAAATTCTGAATTTGGTTTCTGACATCTCAGTCACCTGTTTATGAATGGCATCTTCAGTTGTATTCACCAAATTATTCCTTGGGGGGGAGGTTGATCTACTCTGGTTATTCATGTTACCAGAGTTTTTCCGCTTATTCCACTCCATGATTATTTTATATCATTTGGCTAGATGAGCAGATAAGGAAAAGTTGGTTGGGGGCTCCAGGAGTAGTGATTGGCCAGTCCTTTGCCCAAATGCTGGGACTGGTGTCTTTACCTTTTCCCCTAGAGTTTTGCCAAGGATCCGTACAGTGCTATGGCCTGTGAAACTAGGGGCCTTCTTGGTGTGGTGGGACTCAGTGGCTCTGTCTTATTTTCAACTGGTCTCTGTCTTACCCTAGTGAATCAGTTACTCTGGGTTAAAGTCTCAACTGTGGAGAAATACCAGCAATTAAGTCACCCCGCCCCCCACAGGCAACAATTGGAAAAGGAAAATCAAACCTTCCCACAACCACACACCCAACGTACCACTTTGGATAGTCCCCGGATGATTGGCCCAGTTTAAGAGGTCCAATTCGATTGTCCCAATCAGCACCAGCCTCGAGTGGGAGAATTCAAAAGGTCTCCTGCAACTAGATAGCAGGGGTCTGCTGGCAGTTCACATATGACTCACTGCATGAGGTCAGAAGGACCCACCCAGCAAATAAATTAGTCTGTGAAGGTTGATGCCTTCTTCCCCACCTTGCACCTCTGATATACCCAGTCAATGGTAACCCCACAGGGGTATGCTCCAGTTCCCTCCAATGAGCAGATGCACCAGGGGTTTGCACCTGCCTGAGTCACAGGGAGATCTATGTCTCCTCAGCCAGGCCGCCACTTTCTGCCACTATTCTGCAGGGGGAATTGAGGCCTGATAATTTCAGGTGCTTAATGGGGGGTAGGGTGGTTTACTCAGTTCCAGCTCTGCCTGTGATAGATGTTGCTGACAGAACAGAACAACTTTGCAGAATTTGTTTCTGTCATTGCTATATTCCCCTGTGGATCAGATGCTGTTTGAGGAACTCAGCCCTGTCTGTGCCACTAGCCTGTCTCAGCTGAAATTTGTGTTAGGGCAGAGGCTGTCAGAACTCGCACTTAGCTGTCAATTCCAGCCTCTATCTGCCTGTCTTTGTCTCATCTACCATCCCCTGGGGGCTGAGTGTGTCTGAGGCTCAGTGAAGCAGTCCTGTGGGTCAGCCCTGTCCTTGGAATCTGCTGTTTCTGTGCACGTATTCTAGTCCCCACACTCTGCCCAGGCTGGTACTGCCTCAGGCATAACCTTTACTCACGGAGCCTGCGTTTCCCACCAGAGAAGATTCCTGGCTTCCTCTGGTTGCCCAGAGAGAATGGGAGTGTCCTTTCAAAATATCCCCAGGGGTGTGAGCCCTTTGGTTCCCACCAAGGCTGCTGCTCTGTGCCTCAGGGTACCACCTGCCCTGTACAATTCCCTCTCAGTTGACCATCCTCTCCTTTCTCCTGTGCCAGAGAATCAGCACAGATCAGCAACAGCCCATGCCCTGTCCACACCCCTCAAGAAAATGCCCAAGAATCTGGACTCCATTGGATCAGGCTTCCAGACCTGGGGATGAGAGTGGAGGGGAGTGCTGGGAGTTCAAAATTGCAGGTAGAGAATATTTACAGTTTTATGCCATGGCACCCTAGTAGGGGAAGGAGGTCTGGTTTTTAAGAGTTTCTCCCGTGGGATAAAATGGGAAGATATTTGAACTCTGCTCACTTGTTTGTATGGAGTGTACTGTGAGCTCTTCTCATGGAGGAGGGGCACCTGTCCACTTGCTAATGGATTTTGTACCTTTTGTTTGTATCCTTGGGGTCGCATCCTTTGGCCTTCTCTCTTGGCTCAGATCTGAACCATCGGCCTTCTTGCTAAACTTCTGTCCTTTAACTCTCCTTCTGGACAGGATCCTCTGTGGAAAGCTGTCTATAGTCGGCCATCTTGCTTCCGCCCCCTCCCGTTCTCTACTTCTTAATAAGCTTAAACTTTCCTCAATAGAATGGTTTTGAAAACCATCATTTATGAGTCTTACCTGGTGCCAGGTTTATAGATAGCTTGTTTAGTTGCCCTGTAGACCATAATGCTGCAGTGGGTCCTGAGGGGCTTACAGGGGGGATGTGAACCAGGATCCTAAAAGTTGTGTACTCTTCTACACAGTATGCATAATTGTTTAAAAATAATTTATTTTAATGATTGCAGCTTTTTCGTAGACTGTATGGCCCATTCTAATTGAGCTATCCAATCTAGTAAAGTTTCAACTCTTTGGTGCAAAACTTTCTTAAGTATAGCTCCCGCCTTGGTCATAATCAATAGATCCTACCAGTACTAATCAAAATTTTGTTGATGATTCATGGAAATGCCAAAGCTCAGGGGCCAGAATGGGGAGGTCTGTATGTGGGTGGGAGTTGCAGGGGCCCAGGGAGGTGAAGCTTAGGAGGCACTGAAGTTAAGAGCTTGGCCCAGAGCTGGTGAGCAGGGAGAGTCCTGGCAGCTCTGTCTGAAGGGTGCCTTACTAGGGATTACACTTCAGGATTGTTTTCTCTTCTATGAGGAAGGGGTTGGCAACTGCTTCAAGGTACAAGTGTAATAGAAGAACAAAAAGACTGTCCTTGTGCTTACTTGGTCTTCCTTACAAGGAGGTGGTAGGTAGGCCACATTATAATAGGGACTTTGAGAGGCTTATGAAGCTGTTTTGCTTCGGGGGTGGGGGTCTCCAGGCAGGAGAAGGAAAATGGGTGTCCAGGTCTGGGAGGTGGACCTGGCTGCTTCCCAGCCTTGGGACCTACTGGGCACCTGAGTGGAGAGTTTATAAGGTTCTCAACCTGGACACTATTGACATTTGGGGCCAGATCATTCTTTGTGGTGGAAGCTATCCAGTGCACTGTGGGCTGTTCATCAGCATCTCTGGCCTCTGCCTAGTAGATATCAGGAGCAACTCCTGTTAGGTTTGACAACCAAAAATCAAAGATTAAGTGTAATTACAAGTTTGGTGTGTTTGAAAAGCAGGAGATAAAGAAGAAAAGTATAAAAAATGTGACTAGTGAGGTTGGCAGGGCCCAAATATGAGTTTTGTAGGGTTTCACAAGGAGTTGGGACTCATTGCAATAGCAGCCTGAAGCCTTTATCAGCGGTTCTCAATCTGTGGGTCACAACCCCTTTGTTCCATTTGTAACAATGAGGCAATTAGGAAGGTTGAGAACCACTGCCTTAGATTAACATTTCAGAATTATCATTGTCTGTTTTGCAGAGAAAAAATTGGAAGGAGTGGGAGGAGAAATGGTGCCCATGTAGGAGCTGACACCATGCACAAGGGGAGAAGTGGTCAGACTTGGAGTGCATTTTCAATACAAATCTGCCAGGATTTGGTAGGTAAATCTAAAGTGTAAAAGAAAGAAAAATTTTAAGAATGATTCCTGTGTTTGAAGTCTCAGGAGATGGTGATACCTTTTACTGAGACAAGAAAGACTCGGAGAGAAGTAGCCATGAGCAGTAGAGAAACAAGAGTTCTGTTTTGGCCCCGTAGACCTGCGATGATATACTTTAAAGTGGAGCTGGTAAGCAGGCAGGTGGATTGGGATTCTGAAGATCCAGGGGGAAATCAGGTTATCGGAAGTCTTTAGCATAAAAATGGTAGTAAAAGCTGAATGCAGACAGGGTCACATAGTAAGAACATAGGGAAAAGAAAAGGGGATGCAGAGCTCAGACTTATAACATTTCACCATTGAGAGTTCAGTCACAGGGGAGATGCTAAGAAGGGGCAGCGGGACAGGTAGTGGGAAAACTGGAAGAATGGAATGGCATGGTGTTGAATGGAATGGAAACTCCAAGAAATGTGTACAAAAGGAAGGAGTGGTCAACCGTGCCAAATGCTGCTGAAAGACACAATTAAAAAAAAAAACTTAACAGAAGGATCATGGGACTGGGTAGGGTGGAGGTCTTTGCTGACCTTGCTGAGGACAGTTTCAGTGGTGCAGGGGAGTGCGAGTCTTAATGGAGAGGACCCAGGAGAGAAGGAAAAGTGGAAAAGCAAACAGACAACATGGCGCCATCTCTCTGGGAGGGAGAACAGAGAAGTCACGTGTTCCCTAAACGGGCACAGAGGTCACAGAAGAGTCAAGGGCACCTCAGCACACCGTCAGGAAAAGGGCAACTGAGGAGGAGAAATTTATAATGCTGGACAGAAATTTCATCTTTGTAAAAGTTCTCATTTGGCTAATAATTCCTATATAGGTACATTGATTTATACTGTTTCTTTCACTTAGCAATTCTTTGGCTTAGAATATCTGTGGTACTGATATAAAGTTACACTTTTTAATAGAAAGGATATCTAATCCTCTATTTTGTGAGAAAATGCCTCAAAGGATGGGCTTAATTGGGTATATGAGACCCTTAGATGTGCAAATTCTCATAGCCTTAAAATTCTTCATTTAGAATGTTCTCTATGTACACCAGATAACACATGTTACTCCCGTTTATGACCTCGGCTTCTGACAAGCTGAATTACTCCCAATTCCCCAAAGGCAACATTGTTTCAGGCTACTGTACCTTGGACCCTCAACCACCCCCTCTCTGCTGTTGCTTTCCAAGGTGTCTGTGAGGAACACCCACTGTCATACTCTCCTAGAATCCTCCCTCCCTTGGATCTACACTAACCTCTGTGGATTTCTTTTCTTTTTTTTATTTTTCTAAGGGGAATGTGGTACCCCAGAGAGTGTTGTGAACCAAAGATTACAACTAAGCTAACTCTGTGAAACTGAGGTTTGTTAAAAAATAAAGACAATGATAATAAAAAAGAGCATGTATGCTTGCAGAAAAGAATAAAGAAGAAATCAAAATTTAGCTAAGACCACGCCCTAAGAAACAACCATCATTAACACTTTGCACAATATTTCCAGGTCTCTCTGTAATTCTGCATAACAGAAGCCTGTCCTCAGACAATAGAATTACTCCTGGACAAATCTGTCCTTGGCTTACAACAGCGACCACTGCAGGGGACTTTTCTTATTATCTTTTGTATTCCCACTGCCTAACCCAAACACAGGCACTGGAGAAAACCCATATATATTGGTAAAATTAATGAATACAAGCATATGTAGCCACAAAACTTAGCAACAGCAAGAATAATGCAGTTCCCCGACATCAGTTACAGATGAAGAAGCAGAGATCCGGAAAAGAAAGGTGAACTCGGGAGGCACCTGTGGCTCAGTGAGTAGGATGCCAGCCCCATATGCCAGAGGTGCGGGTTCTAACCCAGCCCTGGCCAAAACCTGCAAAAAAGAAAAAAACAAAAAATAAAAGAGGATTTAAAAAAAAAAAGTGAACTCACCTGTTCTTAAGAGAAAGGATAGAATACTGCCAGGTTCATGATCTCTACTCCAAAACAGATCCAAATAAAGTGGCATTTCAAATAGATTTGGAAAGCATATCTGAAATAAGTATTGCTGAGATAGTAGGTCAATAACATATGGAAAAACACAAAAGGTAGAGCCTTATTTTGTGCCTTTTGGAACCATGTAAAAACTAAAAAGCCACGTCAGTAAACATAGTCTTGAGGTAAGAAAAGAATAACAAAGTTACAGATGTAAAAGGATGAATCAATGCTTGATGGCACAAAATGTAAAAGAACCTTAAAAAACTTGAAGTATTAAATCATTGCCTTAATACCTAGAGTTCTTATGAATTAATAAGACAAAAGCATTAATTGAAAATAGGAAAAGGAAACGAAAAAGGTAATACATATTTTATGTAAGTACCAAAGGACTTAAAGTCACTAAGATTTAAGAAAGGCAAATTGAAAGACAACATTTTTTTTTTTTTTTTTTTTGTCTACACAGTTGGAAAAACTTAAGAAGTCTAGGTGTGGCAGCTCCCGTAGCTCAGCGGGTAGGGCACCAGCCACATACACTGAGACTAGCAAGTTCAAACCCAGCCCAGGCCAGCTAAAGCAACAATGAAAATTGCAAAAGCAAAAAAAAAATAGCTAAAGCAACAATGACAACTGCAACAACAACAACAAAATAGCCAGATTGTAGCAGGCACCTGTAGTCCCAGCTACTTGGGAAGCTGAGACAAGAGAATGGCTTGGGCCCAAGAGTTTGAGGTTGCTATGAGCTGTGATGCCATGGCAGTCTATAAGGGTGACAAAGTAAAGTTCTGTCTCAAAAAAAAAAAAAAAAGAAAGAAAGTCCCCTCTCTCTTTCTCTCTCTCTCCCACTTTTCCCTCCTCCTTAATGCTGCTCTGCAGCATCCCCCGCCAATAAAGACCTTTTGTACAAGCAAAAAAAAAAAAAAAGAGAGAGAGAGAGAGAAAGAAGAAAACATTCCCCCCAAACCATTGTTAATATCTTTTGAGAGATAATGAAAAACAATGTTTTCTTTATTGTTAATCTATGAACAAAGAACATTCAAATTCTTTTTTATTTAATTGTTTGGGATTCATTGAGGGTACAAAGAATAAGGTTATACTGATTGCATTTGTTAGATAAAGCCCCTCTTATAATTGTGTTCCACCCCCAAGAAGAGTGCCATACACCATGACCCCCATCCTCCTCTCTCCTTCCCTCTCTCTGTTCCCTTATTCCCCTACCACACCCCTTGTATTAGCTCATTTACTGGCTTCATATTAGAACTGAGTACAATGGATTCTTGCTTCTCCATTCTTCTGATGTTTTACTAAGAAGAAGGCGTTTCAGTTCCATTCAGCTTAATAAAAAAGATGTAAAGTCTCCACTTTTTTAGCAGCTGAATAGTATTCCATGGTATACATATACCACAGCTTGTTAATCCATTCCTGGGTTGGTAGGCATTTAGGCTATTTCCACATTTTGGCGATTGTAAATTGAGCCACAATAAACAGTCTAGTACAAATGTACTTATGATGAAAGGATTTTTTTCTTCTGGGTAGATGCCTAGTAATAGGATTGCAGGATCAAATGGGAGGTCTAATTTGAGTTCTTTGAGGATTCGTCATACTTGCTTCCAAAAAGGTTGTATTAGTTTGCAGTTCCACCAGCAATGTAAAAGTGTTGCCTTCTCTCCACATCCACACCAGCATCTGCAGCTTTGAGACTTTGTGATGTGGGCCATTCTCACTGGGGTTATGTGATATCTCAGGGTACTTCTCTGATGATTAGGGATGATGAGCATTTTTTCATGTGTTTGTTAAACATTCATATGTCATCTTCTTTTTTTGTTTTTTGGTTTTGGGTTTTTTTTTTTTTTACAGTTTTTGACCAGGGTCAGGTTTGAACCTGCCACCTCCAGTATAGGGGGCCGGTGCCCTACTCCCTGAGCCACAGGTGCCTCCCCCCATTCATATGTATTCTGTTGAGAAGGTTCTATTCTTCTCTCTTGCCCAGTGATATATGGGATTTGGGGGTCTTTTTTTGCTGATTAATTTGAGTTCTCTACAGATCGTAGTTATCAAGTTTTTGTCCAATTCATAATATGCAAATATCTTTTCCCATTCCGAAGGTTGTCTATTTGCTTTGGTTGTTGTTTCTTTAGCTGTACAGAAGCTTTTCAGTTTAATTAAGTCCCATTTGTTTATTTTCGTTGTTGCAATTGCCATGGAAGTCTTCTTCATAAAATCTTTCTCCACACCAATATCTTCAACTGTTTTCCCCACACTTTCTTTAAGAATTTTTATTGTTCCATGCCTTAGATTTAAACTTTTCATCCATCTTGAATCAATTTTTGTAAGTGGTAAGAAGTGTGGGTCCAATTTCAGTGTTTTACATATGATTATCCAATTCTCCCAACACCATTTATTGAATAGGGATTCTTTTCCCCGGTGTATGTTCTTGTTTGGTTTATCAAAGATCGGTTGCTATAAGAGGTTAGTTTCATCTCATGGTTTTCTATTCAGTTCCAAATGTTAATGTCTCTATTTTTGTGCCATTACCATGCTGTTTTGATCACTATGGCCTTAGAGTACAGCATTAAATCTGGTAGGGTGATACCCCTGGCTTTGTTTTTTTTTGTTGGTTTTTTTTTTTTTTTGTAGAGACAGAGTCTCACTTTATCGCCCTCGGTAGAGTGCAGTGGCGTCACACAGCTCATAGCAACCTCCAACTCCTGGGCCTAGGCGATTCTCTTGCCTCAGCCTCCTGAGTAGCTGGGACTACAGGCGCCCTTCACAATGCCCAGCTATTTTTCTGTTTTGCAGTTCGGCCAAGGCCGGGTTCGAACCCACCACCTTTGATATATGGGGCCGGCGCCCTACTCGATGAGCCACAGGCGCCGCCCCCCTGGCTTTGTTTTTATTACTAAGAATTGCCTTGGCTATATAGGGTTTCTTCTGGTTCCATACAGAATGAAGAATTTTTTCCAAATCTTGAAAGTATTATGATGGTATTTTAATGGGGATTGAATTTAATCTGTAGATTGCTTTGGGAAGTATAGACATTTTGACAATGTTGATTCTTCCCATCCATGAGCATGGTATGTTGTCCCATTTGTTAATAACTTCTGCAATTTCTTTTCTTAGGGTTTTGTAATTTTCTTTGTAGAGGTCCTTCATCTCTTTTGTTAGGTATATTCCTAGGTATTTTTTTTTTAAAGTACTGTGAAGGGAATGGTGTTCTTGATTAGCTTCTCATCTTGGCTATTATTAGCACATACAAAGACTACTGATTTGTGGACACAGATTTTATATCCTGAGACATTGCTGTATTTTTTGATCACTTCTAGGAGTCTTGTGGTTGAGTCTTTGGAGTTCTCTAAGTATAAGATCCTATTGCTGACAAAGAGAGAGAATTTGATCTCCTCGGCCCCCATTTGGATGCCCTTTATTTCCTTCTCTTGCCTGATTGTATTGGATAGAACTTCCAGCGCTAGGTTGAATAATAGTGGTGATAGAGGACAACCTTGTCTGGTCCTAGTTCTAAGGGGAAAAGCTTTCAGTTTTACAAATAATTCTTGGAAATTAAAATAAAATAAATTATAATGTAAAATTAGGTTAGGAAACTTTCTCAGAGAGGAGAGCAAAGAGAAAACAGAGAGGGGGAAAAAAAATAAGAAAATTAGAGAATTGTCCAGGAGTTCCAAAAAGAGGAAACAAGTCATGGGCAAAATAATTCAAGAAAATCCTGCCAGAACAAAAAAGCCATGAGTTTCTGGAATTAAAAAGGCCTACTATGTCCCAAAAGAAGAACCAAAACTGATGTACAACAAAGCTCATTATTGTGATATTTCAGTATACTAGGGACAGAGAACAAACTCTACCAACTTCAAGAGAGAGAAAACAAAACATAGGTTTGATCTAATAAGTCCGAAAAGAATGGAGTAATGCCTCCAAATTTCTGAAGTAAAATATTTTAAAGCCTAGAATTTTATACTCAACCAAATGATCAATTAAACGGGAGAAGAAAATAATGACCTTTTCATATCTGCAGGAAGAGATCAGGGAAAGAATTGCCCAGGGTTATAAGTGAAGGCAGAGCACAGGATAACTGATGTGTTCCTGGTGTAAGGGCAGCCAATACAGTTTGGAGCAGATCAGAAGACTCAGAAGAGATTTTGTCAAGAAAATGAAATTGAACATATTGAGAGATAGAACCAATTCTCTCTATTCTGTATACTTGAATTAGTTAGAAGTATGTAGAAAAGTAAGCAGGCTCGGCGCCTGTGGCTCAACAGGCTAAGGCGCCAGCCACGTACTCCTGAGCTGGCGGGTTCGAATCCAGCCCTGGGCCTGCCAAACAACAATGACGGCTGCAACCAAAAAATGGCCAGGCGTTGTGGCGGGCTCCTGTAGTCCTAGCTACTTGGGAGGCAGAGGCAGGAGACTCGCTTGAGCCCAGGAATTGGAGGTTGCTGTGAGCTGTGATGTCACAGCACTCTATCCAGGGTGACAACTTGAGGCTCTGTCTCAAAAAAAAAAAAAGAAAGAAAAGTATGCAAACAGAACAGGAAGGCAATTATTAACTCAGTGAAAAACAAAAGGTGTACACAAGCAATGACTGTGCACTTACTATATGACTCAGCATGCATAATCACAATAAATACTGAAAAACAAGCCAACCCAAATTAGAACTTAACTACATTAGGAGAATTAAGAAGATGAATTGTGTTCTGCAGGTACATAGGCAAAAGAGAACAAAATCCTTATATTCTAGCAAATACTGTCCAATTTCTTTTTACAATCAAGAAATATGCCAAAATTTTACATCTTTTACAAATACGGAAGTGAATGTCAAAAAAACAAGTGAAAGTTGCAAGTGGGTGCTTCTAGAGAGTGGGACAGGGAACTGCTATAATGTTTTATAATCTGCCATGTTGAATTATTTTAATATTTTCACTCTATGTGTATATGGCTTTAATAAAAATAAAGGTTAAGTTAGAAGAAAAAAAGAAAGAAAAATGAATGAGCATGAGATTTGGAATTCAATGGGTTTGACTACAAGTCAGCCCTCTGTATCGGTGAATACTGGTCTATTGATTTAACCAACCACAGACTAAAAATAATAAAAATAAAATTACATCTGTAGTGAAGATGTACAAATTCTTCAGTTCATTATTCTCTACAATATAACAACAATTTACATAGCATTGATATAGCACTGGGTGTGATAAGTAATCAAGGGTGATTTATAGAAAAATGTGCATAGGTTATATGCAAATACTATGCCATTTTATATCAGAAACTTGAGCAACTATGGGTTTTGGTATCTGAGAGTTGCTCTTGAATATGAGGGATGACTGTATTTCTCTAACTAGCTGTATAACTACAGCCAGTCACTGTCTAGGTCTCAATTTCCTCAGTGGTAGAATAGGAATTAAAATAACCCTAGGTTTATTTTAATAAGCCAGGAGAATTCAATGACATAATACCTAAAGAATGACTGGAACATATTAGCCACTTTGAAATCTCTCTGCACCCCTTCACCAACTGCAAATGAATCTGCTTTTTACCTTCAAAGAAAAGCAAACATGTAATTATTAGGAATATTGGAAATAAACTCATGACTATTGTTTTCAAGTTTTAACACATTAACTACTACATGAGTTGTATTTAACTTATGCTGGTTTTGAGTCCATGGCCTCATGAAGCACATATAACTCACATGTCTCTCGACATAATAAAACATCATGGTCCCAAGGAAAAAAGAATTTTTTTCTAGTGTGGCAGTCACTGTCTTAAAGAAAAGTATAGTTTACTTTCTTTTTATGATCTGTTTTGGAGGAGACAAGATCTCACTCTGTTACCCACACTGGGATGCAGTAGCATGATCATATCTCACTGCAGGCACAAACTGCTGCGCTCAAGCGATCCCCTTGCCTCAGGCTCCCAGGTATCTAGGACTGCAGGTGCATGTCACCATGCCCTGCTGATTTCTTCAAACCTGCTGCCCAGGCTGGTTTCAAACTCTAAGCCTCAAAGGATCCTATCATCTTAGCCTTTCAAAGTGCCAGGACAACAGGTATGAGTCACTGCCTTGATTTCAAATGTTGAGTGCCACCAAACAGAATATCATAGTCTAACAATTTCATTTACTTTTTCATAATTCCCTAGCCCTGCTCTCCCTTGGCTTCAGCACCAACAGTATGAAAGAAACTTCAATTCCTACACATACCCCCATTAACAGAACAGGATTCAAATGCTCTATTTGGTTCTAGGTAATAAGAGACAACATAGAAGTAAAGAAAGATTTTAAAAAGCAGTTTTTTCCTCCCTGTGGATGCTTTCTAATAGAATCCTAAGAATAGGAAAAATGTAAGGAAAATGAGAGGGCTTTGGAAGAAATATGGACAGCACTACAAAGGTAATAGAAGAGACCTTTAAAACCTTCCCATCAGTATCTCAGAGAAAAGTTATAGTTTATCCATTTATAAAGAAAAGAAACACAGATGCTCATAAAATAAAAAATAAAAGAATTTAAAATCTTTGAACTTTGAACTTTGATCTTTGAAAATTGACAAAATAAAAATTCAGTAGGACTAGAAACAAAACATTGATCTCTCAGAATATAAATTAAAAATGAATAGATTTAAGGAAAAAAAATCATTTAAAGAGTTAGAAACTTGAGAAGATCAATTCAAAAAGCCTAATATCCACCTAATAGATGTTCAACAAAAAGAGAACAGACAACATGTAAGACAGAAAATTATTAAAATTTTTCCAGAATAAAGAAAATATGTGAGTCTCCAGAAATCACTAAGTCATGAGGGAAGATTAAAACAAGCACATGCTCTCACACACACAACCCTGGAGCCATCGTCATAAAATTTTGGAATGCCAGACATGAAGTTTCCAGGATAGAAGAATTAGTTGCCTACCAAGGAACCAGAATCACATTGGCATCAGATCTTTTATCAGCAACATGTAATGCCATGAGACAACCGAGTATTGCCTGTAAGTTTTGAGGAAAATTTATCTTACACATATTTTTTTATATCTTCCTGAGTTATCAACCAAGAATAAGAACACAATTTAGGCATCGGTGTATAAACAAGGACTCTGATATTTATCATGTGGCAATCTTCTCTGAGAGCATTATTCAAGGATGTACCACAGCAAAACAAGAAAGGAGAGCAAGAATGTGACAGACACAGAGTCTTAACCCAGCAGAGAATGAAAAGAACCTCAGAATGACAGTTTTGCAGCAGGTCTAGAAAGCAATAGGTCCAAATGAGAACCTAGAAAAATTAGAAAACTTCACCAACCTCTAAAATAAGTGTATTTACTTAAAAAATGGATTCCTTGCTGGGTGCAGTGGCTCATGCTTATAATCCTAGCACTCTCTAAGCTGAAGTGGGTGAATTGTCTGAGCTCAGACCAGCCTAAGCAAGAGTGAGACCCCCTCTCTACTAAAGTAGAAAAACTAGCTGGCCGTTGTATCAGGTGCCTGTAGTCCCAGCTATTCAGGAGTCTGAGGTAAGAGGATTGCTTGAGCCCAAGAGTTTGAGGTTGCTGTGAGCTATGATGATTCTATGGCACTCAACCCAGGGCCAGAGAGTGACACTCTGTCTCTAAATAAATAATGGATTCCATGCAAGAAATTCCATAATTTAAAAGTTATGTATATATGTTAAATATATAGTATAAATGTCTTAACACAATAATTAAGTAAATGAGGTGAAGGTTATATTAATTACTTTGATGTAAGCACTCCAAATTGTATATAAAATTAGCACATTGTATCATAAAAGCATGAATGTATACATGATCTCTGTGTTTATGACTTAATAAAAATAAATAAATAAAAATAAAATTAAAAAGAAGTTAGATAATTTTAGTTATAAGATAGATATATACATATAAAATACAATAATAAAGATAAATACACATAGTTACAATATGCTGTTCCTCTTTTCTTCTCCTAGAAATCTCTCTTCCTGCTGGTTTTTGAGAGTTTTCTTCTCTCTCAAACACCTGGGTTTATAAGCCTAGAATCTCATTTCCTTTTCTAGTCATGCAAACATATTACATGGTTCTTCACTGAACAAATATTTTCTCATTATAACTCTGGGTATTGGCTTTCAGTTTTTAAGAATCAACCGATAGGCAAAACAGAAAGGATATACGTGATCATAGAAGAGAACACATATTGTAAATCTAGATGTTGAAATGTCCTAGTACAGATGACAGTGGATCAGGGACAGACAGGGCCAGAACAGTGAAAGGAAATGTAGAGGAACTAATTTTCTCATCGCACAGGAGTGAGAAGTCAAAGGAAATTCTCATTGATAGGTCAAGTTATAAAACTTAAAAAAAAATTTTTTTTAAACCGTAGTGATAACTAAGAGAAGAACTAAAAATAAAATGTGACAAGCTCTAAGGAAAGTAAGGAAAGAAAGATAAATTCATCATTGTTGTGATGAGGAAACAATAGATACTGTTCAAAAACCTTAAAAATCAAAGAACAGAAGTAAAATCACATCATTTCAAATTAGGGCAGTAACTACCAGAAGGACAAAAAAGAGAAAGGTTAAAAAGCTGTCTCTCTAAGGAGAAAAATAAGCTGAGGTGACTGGAGAAGGTGGAAGATTTCATTTTTCTTTTTTTAAGTTTTTTTGGGGGGGACAGAATCTCACTATGTCACCCTGAGTAGAGTGCCATGGTGTCATAGCTCAAAGCATCTTCAAACTCCTGGGCTCAAGCAATCCTCTTGCCAAAGCCTCCCGAATAGCTGGGACTACAGGCACCCGCCACAATGCCTGGCAAATTTTTCTGTTTTTAGTAGAGATAGGGTCTTGCTTTGTTCAGGCTGGTCTGGAATGCCTCATCTCCAGCAATCCACCCTTTTTAGCCTCCCAGAGTGCTAGGATTACAGGCATGGGCCACTGCACCCTGCCAAGACTTTGACTTTTTATGTATATCCCTCATACCACTTTAAATATCTCATGCCATTACCATGAGAAGGTATTCATTTTTGTAAATTAAAACTTATATGCAACATTTAATGTACAGTTTAAAATTAAGAAAATAATCTCCCAGATATGAGTTAAACACTATCATGCCTGAAATTCACCATTGACCAGATGACCTGTAAGATCTCTCCAGATCCATCACAGCATCAATGATTCAATGACCTGAAAAGTCTACAGATTTGACTTCAAGCCAGGTGCAATGGCTCCTACTTATAATCCCAACACTTTGGGAGGCCAAAGCAGGAGGATTGCTTGAGGACAGGAGTTCAAGACAAGCTGGACAACATAGCAAGACCCCATCCCTATCAAAAAGAAAAACAATTAACCAGGTGGTAATGAGCGCCTATAGTGCCAGCTACTTAGCAGAGGCAAGAGGATCACTTAAACCCAGGTCTTCAAGGTTACATTGAGTTGTGATCATGCCATTGTGCACCAGCTAGGACAATAGGGGAAGACCATGCCTCAAAGAAAAAAAAATTGACTTCAGAAACTGCCAGTGCCATCTCGTTTGGAAGTACATTGTCAGTGCTTCTGACACCCACCTCAAAAGTAGAGGGAGTTTCCAAGTGTATTTCTTTTCCCCTCATCTGATTTACAACACCAAGGAAAGAATCTGTTTTGGAAACAATGCACAATATTCTCCCTCAGGCCAGCTGTAGCAGAGATTATCTTTTTCACAGGATCTATACTGCAATTTTACATATGGTACTCCATTTGATGTTCACATAATAGAATTCTTTAAGGTATGCACAGTGTGGCAACACCATTCCCACTTAACTTATGAAGAAACTAAGTCCCAGAGGTGTAAGTTACCAGCCCAAAGTTTCTAAACTAATATTAAAGATCAGAGCTCAAACATGTCTCTGACTCCTAGTACTAGTCTCTCCACTAACTTGGCTTTTTCCAGGATCTTAAAAACCCCAGTAATCCAAAGGCACACAAATGACCACCAGTAATAAGAAAAGATGCTTGACATCACTAATCTTCAGGCAAATGAAAGTCAAAACCACCATGAGACACTGTCTCACTTCTGTTAGGCTACTATCAAAAACAATATAAAGGCTCGGCGCCTGTGGCTCAATGGGCTAAGGCACCAGCCACGTACACTTGAGCGGCGGGTTCGAATCCAGCCCGGGCCCGCCAAAACAACAACGATGGCTGCAACCAAAAAATGGCCAGGCGTTGTGGCAGGCACCTGTAGTCCCAACTACTTGGGAGGCGGAGGCAAGAGACTCGCTTGAGCCCAGGAATTGGAGGTTGCTGTGAGCTGGGATGCCATAGCACTCTACCCAGGGCAACAGCTTGAGGCTCTGCCTCAAAAAAAAATAAATAAATAAAAACAAGAGATAATAAGAGCAGGTAAGGATATGGAGAAAAAGGAACCTTTGTACACCACTGGGGGGAAGGTAAATTGGTATAGCCTTAAAAATTAAAAACAGAACCATCAAATGATCCAGAAATCACACTTCTGGGCATATATCCACCAGAAATGAAATTAGAATCTTGAAGAGATGCCTACACTCCCATGCTCTTGCAGAATTATTCACAATAGCAAAGATACGGAAACATCCCAAGTGTCCATAAGCAGATGAATGGATAAACAAAATGTGTTTTACGTATACAATGAAATATTATCTAGTCTTTAAGAGGAAAGAAACAGAGCCACCATAGTATCTGTAAAATTAAAAAGAAAGAAAGAAACCCAAAGAAGAAAATCCTGCCATTTGCAACAACATGGATGAACCTAGAGGTTATTACACTAAGTGAAATCAGCCATGCACGGAAAGACAAATCCGTGACCTCACTCACATGCAGAATCTGAAATAGCCAGACTCATGGTAGAGGCAAAGAGTAGAATGGTGTTGCCCTAGGCTTGGGGAAGAGGGAAGTGGGAAAATGTTGGTCAAAGGATACAAAGTTTCAATTGTGACTATCTAATATACAGGATGATAATTTCAGTAAACATACTGGTTTGTACACCTGAAATTTGCTAAAAGGCTAGATCTTAAGTGCTCTTACCCCTCCCCAAGAAAATCTCTTTAGAGAATAGAAAAAGAAGGAACATTTCTCAGACTGATTTTATGAGCAACTGTAAACCTAGTATAAAAAGTTAAATAAGGGGGGGTGGTGCCTGTGGCTCAAAGGAGTAGGGTGCCAGCCCCATATACCAGAGGGGGCAGGTTCAAACCCAGCCCCTGGCCAAAAACTACAAAAACTAAAAATAAATAAGGTCAGTGTTGGAAAGGAAAATTGAAGATTAATCACATTAATGAACATAGATACAAAACTCATGAACAAAATAGTAGCAAACTAAATCTAGCAATTTAAAAAGAGAGAGAAAAAACATCATGACCAGCTTAAGTTTATTCCAAGAATGAAAGGTAAGGTCAGCATTAGAACATATATTTATGTAATTTATCTCATTAATGGTAGAAAAATTATGATGTGATCTGAATTGATATGGGAACACTTTGAATAAAATTCAAAACAATACCCGTGAGACAAAAAGCAAAAAGAAAATTCATTTCCAAGCTGGAAAGAGAAAACAATGTTCTTAACATGATAAAGGGTATTTTCAAACTAACAAGAACAAAAAAATGTTTGTTTTCAATTGTGAAATATTAGCCCATGCTCTTTAATATCAGGCATAACAAAAGCTTACATACCCCCCACCCCCCAGTTCTATTCAGTGCTGCATTAGAATTCTAACCTGTGTAGTCAGGCAAAGATGAGGACAAAAATAAAGATAAAAAAAAAAAGCTGTCATTATGTGTAGATGCTATGTTCTACAGAGAAAACTTCCAATTAGCTATAAATCATTAGAATTACTCAAAGAACTTAGTAAGGTTTCTTAGCCATAAAATCAACATACAAGTCAACTACATTTCTACATATCAGCATTAAAAAAGGGAAGTTAGAAAATACAATTTTAAATAGATCATTTACAGTAGCAACAACAAAATGAACAGAACAAAACAAAGAACAGGTGTAATAAAAGATGAACAAAGTTATAAAATTTCCGGGAGTGTGTTATAAAACTTGGTGAAAATATTTAATAAGACCTTAATAAGCAGAGTGATATAATTTTCCAGGGATATGAAGATTAAATATCTTAGAGATCACTTCTCCCCAAACTATCTTATAGATTCAATGTAATTCTAATAAAAATCCCAATAAGATTACACAAACTAATTCTAAAATGTATACAGAGGAGACAACAGCTGACAAAGCTTGAGCAAGTAAAAATGTTCTGCCAGGGTTGACATATTACAAGTAATTCAGATTCTGCCTTACTTATAGTCCAAGGATGAAAAACAGACTAGTGAAACAAAAATAGAGCCCCAGAAACTGACCCATACTTAAATAAAAACATGATATATGATAAATCTGGTACTGTAGATCAAAGAGATGATGCATACACAAAATGAAAATGGATTTCTATGTCATTCAACATATAAAAACCAATCAGGTACTAAAACAGGAACAACAAAACTTTAAAACTTTTAGAGAAAATACATAAGAATACTCTTGCGGCGCCTGTGGCTCAAACGAGTAGGGCGCCAGCCCCATATGCCAGAGTTGGTGGGTTCAACCCAGCCCCAGCCAAAAACTGCAAAAAAAAAAAAAAAGAATATTCTGATGACCTGTGGGTAGGAAAAGAACTTTTAATCAAGCAAGAAAAACAGAAACCCTAAAGAAAAATATTTAGGAAATTGACTAATAAAAAAAAAGACTTCTGTTTAGTAAAATCACCATTAGGAAAAAAAAAAAAAGCTTTGATCAGGGAAAATATGTGTAATTCATAACCAGCAAAGAATCATTATCCAGAATATGTAGAGAATCCCAAAGGATAAGAAAGAAAAGGAACAGGAAATGTTCAGAAGACATAGGCATATCTATGAAAAGGAAACATGAATGGGCAATCTGCAAAGGCACACACTCGACCCCCATTAATCATGAAACTGGAGTTAGAATGACAGTAAAATAGCTTTTCAAAAACAGAAACCCAACAAAACCAAGTATTGGCAAGGATATAGAACCACAAATACTCTCATGCACTGCTGGCGGGAGAATAGATTGGTTCAACCACATTAGAAACTTGGCATTACTTCATGTGGCAGATACTGTGAACTGGTTTGCTCAACTTTTATTCTATTCTAACCTCCTCCTAATATGTCTGTCTATATTTCAAAGGGCAGCAAACTAAAAGCTACATTCACAAGAGACCCCTCTAGCAAGAGTTCCAGATGTGACTGAGGTTTGACCCATCCATGCTCTCAGTGAGACTGACTGAGTTTAGTGGAGGGAGAGGCTGGGAGGAGGATATTTGTTTTGCTGGCAGAGCTGATTCGTGTAATGGTGGCTTCCCAAGTTTAAAAGGTGGTTTCACAGAAGAGGTTTGGTTCTGGAGCCAGAAGTCTAAGAGTGGCTTCCTGATTTAGCTGACCTGCCTCCCTAATTGTGCCTGAGGCAGTACAGCCTTGGAGCCAGGACTGTTTTGGCAGCTTTCCAACTCAAAACATAGCTTCCTGTTGAAGGGAAAAGTGGTAGCTTTCTTGGTGGCCCAGTCCTTTGGTGTGGCTTTGGGAATCATTACTAGAAGTTCTGCCTATCGCCTGTTTCTGCAACCCTACCAACAATTCTGTAAATGAACAATAACCTACAGTAAATCCCTTCCTGCTTTAATGAACTAAGATATTTTCTGCTCTTGGCAACTGTACCTTGACCGATACACTTAGCAAAGTTGGACTTGAATATACCGTACAGCCCCAGCAATTACATTCCTGGATACTCTAAAGAAGCTCTTGAATGTATAAACCACAAATACATGCAAGAATACTTACCTCAGCATTGTTTGTAACTAGGAAAAAACTGAAAACAACCCAATATCTATTAAGAGTAGAAGTGGTTAAGTTATAGTATATAATAAGGGGAATACTGCACAAATATGAAAAGGAACGACCTGGATAAATTGTAAAAGTAATATTGAATGAAAATAGCTTACAATAGAACACATATGGTATGATTTTATTTATATAAGTTTAAAGCTAAATAATGTGTTATTTGGAGGTGCACGTGGCATAACTGTCAAGAAAATTCAAGAAGGGGCTAACACAGAATTCAGGACAATTGCTGTGAGGGGTAGAGACAGATATATTATCAGAAAAAGATACACAGGAGGATTCAAGGACCCTGGTAGTGTGTAATGCCAAAGCTGGGAATGTGGGATGATATTCATTCATTTACATTTATGGTACACGTACTCTTCATATATATAATTTATTTGATAGTTTTAAATGTTAAAGAACAATAAAAAATGAGAAGGCAAGAAAAGAAATGAAGGTGTTAACACAACCAACACACAATTCATTTCTCTCCTAAAGATGTACCAGCACAAAAATGAAAAGAGAGTGTTTCAATGTTGCATTGTTTTTTAACCTTTAGATTTAACATTGCATTGTTTTACTTAACTTCTTTGAGTTTACCCCTAAATCTCTTTTGTCTCTATATCATTATTTTAGTTCTAATATTGCGATTATTACTGCAGCAGATTTCAAATAACCGAAGATTAGAAATAATACAAATAAGGCGGGGCGTATTGGCACACGCCTGTAATCCCGGCACTTGGGAGGCCTAGGTGGGTGGATTGCCTGACCTCACAGGTTCAAAGACCAGCCTGAGACAGAGCAAGGTCCCATCTCTGAAAAATAGCCATGCATTGTGGTGGGGGCCTGTAGTCCC
The DNA here is from genome assembly GCA_963573935.1 of Arctocebus calabarensis. Classification (NCBI taxonomy): domain Eukaryota; kingdom Metazoa; phylum Chordata; class Mammalia; order Primates; family Lorisidae; genus Arctocebus; species Arctocebus calabarensis. Next base: position 24,871 of record CAUYON010031543.1, read on the forward strand.
AGCTACTCAGGAGGCTGAGGGAAGAGGATCACTTGAACCCAAGAATTTGAGATTGCTGTGAGCAAAGTTGCCATGGTACTCTACCAAGGGTGACCAAGTGAGACTCTGTCTCAAAAAAATAAAAAGAAATAATATAAATATCCATAAGTTGAGAACAATGGTACAATGAAGTAGGACGTAGATGTAAAGTGATGCAGGGCATTTGGCGCCCTGGCCAGCTCAGCGGAGCTGGCAGACCTGCCGCCTCCACCTTGGTGGTATCCGTGTGGCTGCAGCGCAGCTGAGGAACCAGCGGGCTGTATGATAGGCAAGGAGGGGGACCTCCAACGCCCCACCGGAGGCTCCAATAGCCAAAAAGGCCGGACATCTGCCGAGGAGACACCGGCGCCTTGGTGTCTCCTTCACTTTACACTTAGGACTAAATACGGAACCCCCATTTCCTATGCCTAGGTCAATTTCATGTGAATTTCCTAGGCCTCAATTCCATGAATGGACTCGTTCCATTCATTAATACATTCATTCACCTTGCCCGGTGGAAGGAACTATGTTCATTCATTTCCTGGGCAAGGAACCCATACACCTGTATACACCCCGAGACTAACAGCCTAAGGGCAGAGACACAGAAAGACCAGGAGAGAAACGGAGAGAGCTTTTCTCTCCCCACTTGAGTTCTCTCTCTCTACCAGGAGCTTTAGTGTTTTTTGTATTCTTTTCTGTAAATAAATTCTGTCTTACCACTGATCTGTGGTCCGCGGATTTATTCTTCGAATCACCGAGACCAAGAGCCTGAAATTCCGGTATC
>CAUYON010031545.1:0-28880 GCA_963573935.1 Arctocebus calabarensis
GTGGTAAGACAGAATTTATTTACAAAAAAGAATACAGAAAACACTAAAGCTCCTGGTAGAGGGAGAGAATTCAAGTGGGGAGAGAGAAGCTCTCTCCATTTCTCTCCCAGTCTTTCCCCGTCTCCTCCTTTAGGCCTTTAATCTCAGGGTATATATAGGTGTGTGGGTTCCTTGGCCAGGAAACGAATGAATACAGTCCCTTCCACCGGGGGCAAGGTAAATGACTGTATCAATGAATGGATACAGTCCATTCACGGAATTGAGGCCTAGGAAATTCACAAGAAATTGACCTAGGCATAGGAAATGGGGGTTCCACATTTAGTTCTAAGAGTAAAGTGAATGAGACACCAAGGCACAGGTGTCTCCTCTGCAGTTGTCCAGCCTTTTTGGCAATTGGAGCCTCTGGTGGGGGTTGGAGGCCCCCCTCCTTGCCTGTCATCCAGCCCGCTGGCTCTTCAGCTGGCTGCTGCAGCACTGACACCACCAAGGAGGAGGCGGCAGGTCCACCAGCTCCGCTGAGCTGGCTAGGGCACCAAATGTCCTGCATCAATTCTCCTTCTCCGAGTAGAAACTCTAACTGCTGTTAGTGAAAAGGGGCGAAGACTCGATCTAACTGCCTCCTGCTGAATCAGGCGATGATAGAAGGGGGCAGTTAGGGTTTCTCCGGAGGGAGAGTGATACAGGGGTTCGTGGACTGGAACCATCTTTATTGCGTGTGGCTTGATGACATTTCTGGAAAATATAAATCTGATTAGTGTAATCAGTAATAGGCAAAGGTAGAACAGCGTCAGGTCAGAAGCACTTAGTGATGCTAAAAGAAAACCATATTAGGATTTTTCTTGCTATTTCCTAAATAAATAACTTCAAACTTTCTTTTGGCTCACAAGTGTAGGTTGTCTGTGGTTGGCTGTCTTCATTGCCTGCCTCTGTAGAAGATGGAGGGTTCTAGGACTTTACTTGTGAATGATGTATACAGGAATTGACTCCTATAACTTTAACAGTAGAAGGAGACAAGATAACAGGAAAGGTGACTTCCCAAGTTGGGGTCAGGGAAGGAGAATTAGAGGGAAGAGTTTTGATCATGACTAGATCTGCAGGAGGGAAAAGTTTCTGTTTTAGTTAGTATGTGTCTCCCCAAATGGGGAGCAGGACTTTTAGGGATGATTAGGGAGGCATGAGAGAACAACAAGTCATCCCAATTGCAGCTCAGAGGCTGGGAGAAAAATTTGGTAACCGGCTTTCCAGATACCCCCTGTATAGTTATGGATTTGGGAGATAAAAGACCAGGGTTAGAGAGAAGTACAGAGAAGGCCATTAACCATTTTTGAATAGAGCGACTCCATGGAACCATCCAGGGAGTTAACTTTTATCATGGCCAGAAAAGTAGGTAATTATCTTATCAGGATAGGATGTCAGGGATGTTCAACATGCGGTCCCATGGGCCACTTGCTGATTTTGTGAGGACTATATTAGTAGGCATGGACCTTTTATTGCTAATCAGCTCTTGTGTTTGTATATGTAACGTGTGGCCCAAGGCAACCCTTACTCTTCCAATGAGAGGCATTGGACACTGCTGTAGGTAGAAGCATAGTATAGGCTGACATTCCAGATGACTCTTGCACATTGGACTGGGCCTCAGTCCCTTGCTGCTCTGCATGCCTACCGTGGCAAGAGGGCTTGGAATATTCAGCAGATTAGATAAGAAACTAGTTTGTGAAAGGTCTACATAGAAATCAGCAGCTTAGCAGAGATGGGATATCAGTAGAGTTAGAAGGCAGTTGAGAATTACCCTTGAACCATGACTATTTAGCCTGTGGGCAGTAACCATTCCTCATGAAGGCCTTATGATGGAATTGTTTACCTGTGGTTTAAATACTTCACTATCCTTCATTTTGATAGTCTTCTTCCTAGATCAAAAGACCAACTGTTCAATTGAGTCATGAGACTGTTAACTTCTCATTTCTTTACTTTGTATGTACATGCCCCTAAACCCTAAGAAAAGGCTCTTGAGATTTTGGTTCAGGGTGAGACCTATCTGCCTCACTACTGGCTAATACGGTGTCAGTCTCTCTGGGTCTCAGCTGAAACTCTGCATATGAATTTCTTGCATCACTCCTCTCACGGTCTCCTGACTCTAGCCAGTAGGAAAAGTCACCACCTGGAGAATTCTCAGTCCATTATGCTGGGGCTCCCTCCCCCATTGCAACACACATGGCAGGGCTACCTAATCAATAGGAGTCTAGGCAAGAAGGACATAATGTGGGCCTGAGGAATGATGAAACTAGTTTTGTGTACGTAGAGGTAGCTTTCATGTGTGAAAATGGCCAGCTGTGAAGGCTGGGGAGATTGGCGAGGCTGGATTATGGAGGGCCTCAGAGAATACTAATTTGGATGTTTCTTAAAGACAATAGAGAATTGTGGAGATATTTTCAGCAAAGAAATAACAAAGCAAAATTTTTGATGGGTAGAAAAAGGGTAACACTGGATGCAGAGAACAGTTAAATAAAGACTGTGGAGTTGTTGGTCAAAGAATACAAAATCATAGATAGGAGGAATAAATTCTCATCAGAGGGAGAAATATTGAAGATAACAGAGAAATCAACAGGAGACACTGAGAGTGAAGTCAGTGGGCACACAGCCTACACGGGTCTGTGAGTACCTGGAGTGGCTCCTTAACCAGCACCCAAGGTAAGCAGGAAACCGCATGTGATGTATTCTTAAAGTATCTCTTCTGTAAGTATTTGAAGCACCCACTTTAAGAAAACTGAAGGCATATTCGTTTTTCTGACATATTCTTTTACCCTTGATTCTACACAAGGGGCTGAGAAATAATTGATTCTTTTAAATCAGATAATCATTGATTCTTTTTTGTCCCACTATTTTTAATAGAAGTTAAAACTTGATGAAATTTTCTTTTACTTGCTTTTGTGTTAATGTGCTTCTATCATTCACAAAATAGGAGTGTTTGCTGAATACATTAACAATTGTATCTCAGACTATAACTGTTATACAGGGGTCAAAATAAAGGTTTCTAAAGGATTGACATCAAAAAGGTAACTGTTAGAGAAAATTAAAAGTAAATGAATAAAATCAGTGATATTTAGAATCTAAATAACACTGATTTCTATATTGGAAAGAAACTTATTAGGTCAAATTAGGGTCTAAATAATGCTTGGCAGAATTCCTTTAGGTTAAGTCTGTTTCAGTTAATTTGACTAAGCTATTGAGTTGAAATGCAAAATGATAAGCTTATATGAAGCCATAGAAACATCATTTCAAAAGAAATACCATGATGAGAAAAAGATGAATTCTGAATATGTCTCGTAATATTGTTTGGTGTCTAGTGGACCCCATCCTGGGACAGTGGTCAGCAAGGGAGATAGCGCAGAGGAAATGATGACACTTATACCAAACTTAATCCATAAAACCAGAAACCTGTAAGGGCATACATTGTTTCATGTGCCTGGTGGCAGCATGAAAACAATGCATCACCTGTCCTGTTTCCCAGAATCTTTTTATTGGATACATAACAGAGTATACATGCAAGGATGCATAGCAGTCATTAGTCACTAGACAAAGTTAAGAATGAGAGAGAGGATATTATAGCCCCTAGGAAGGTTGGGTAAAGGGTAAGCTGGGGCGTAGGGTAATGGAACATCTGAAGTGGCCAGATAGCAGTGCAAGCAGAAGAGAGAGGGCGAGAGCAAGTCTCATTTGTTGAGGCAGACTTCTCAGCTTCTGTAGCCTAAGCTATTAGCTGATGAACTCAGCTCTCCGCATGGCTGATTTCCCCATGCAGGGATAGTTATGTAGACGTTGGCCTGACAGGGCAACTTCAGACTCCTATCTTCTAAGTTAGAAGTACAGGGGTCGCCCACCTGAGGGCTTTAACCTGGCTTTTGAAAGGCCTGTGGGTCTATCTGTTAGCCTACCTATTCCCACATAATATGAGACATTCTTTATGGCCATTCCTGTGTATGAGACAGAGGAGCCATCTGATGGAATGATAGCAGACACATTTATAAATTGAGAAAAACTGCTCATGCCAGACATGGTGGCATGCACCTGTAGTCCCAGCTACTCAGGAGGATGAGGCAGTAGAGAAGCTGCTCTGGTGGAAATGTCAAAAAAGATTAGAATCAGCCTTTTGTAGTAGAATTTTTAGATTGCCTAAATTAAGCATTAGTTAGATTTGTATATTTGTGCCAGGTGATCACAGTGATACTACTTCTCTGCAGTTTAGTTTAACTCACCCCCTCTCTGCTTTTAGCTCAAATGCTCTCTCTCTCTTCTGTTTACGCTTAGCTTAGTTGCCCTGGCTATCTAAAGATTCTATTTATAAGACAGTTGACCTGTTTCATAATAGCAATACTGTAGAATTCAAGCAAGAGTATCTCAGTCACACTGCCCCCTCTGAGAATCCTCAGACTACTTGACATGTCCTCATCACTCTGAGAGGTTCTCTTAGTTTATTGTGTTCAGAATCTAGAGACCGTCAGATAAGGGATTAGACCTGGATCCAACAAGAGCCAACTCTAGGCTGGTCAAAGGCCCATAAGTAACCTACAAACAGATGACTTCCTAACAAAGATCACCATAATTCATAGTGCCATGGTGTCAAAAAAAATCATGGCTAACATCTGTTTATGACTTAATGTGTATCAGGCATAGCTTGTCAACAAAATGGGGCAACCAGGGAGAACTGTATTACCTACTCCTTAATAAATGGTGAAGTATTTCTAACTGATTGATAATCAGCAGCTAACAAGAGCATTTTAATGGTCCCTTCTCTCTAAACTTCTCTACTTGTCCTACTATTTCTATAGGTCTCATGCACCTGGACATCATCAATTAATTAAACAATTAGAGGTAGCACCTGGCCCTGCAAGGCCCTCTAAGACCTTGACTCAGCTTCCTGACACCCCAGCAATGGTGAAGGGGCATTCTGACTGAATATTCATTAAGAATACATTAAGTACTTGGTGCTGTGGAGCCAATTGGCTGGGTTCAAATTGTAGCACCACCACTTATCACACCTGTGACCTTGAGCTAGTTAATTAGACTTTCTTTGACTCAGTTTTCCTCATCTCTAAAGCAGGGATGGTAATGTATTTATTTTAAGGGATTGTATGGAGACTAAATTGTTTAGTATATGTAAAGCATTTATAAGAGACCTGATACATAGTAGGTGTAATGAAGGTGTTTATTATTATTTATTAGCTGCACTAATTGCAAATTTTTTTTTTTTTGAGACAGAGCCTCAAGCTTTCACCCTGGATAGAGTGCCGTGGCATCACAGCTCACAGCAACCTCCAATTCCTGGGCCCAAGCGAGTATCTTGCCTCCGCCTCCCAAGTAGCTGGGAATACAGGCACCCGCCATAACGCCCGGCCATTTTTTGGTTGCAGCCATCATTGTTGTTTGGTAGGCCCAGGCTGGATTTGAACCCGCCAGCTCAGGTGTACATGGCTGGCACTTTCGCCCACTGAGCCACAGGCGCCGAGCCAATTGCTAATTATTTAGACCATTACCCTTAGTGTTACAGCTGATTCAAGCACCAACCTCCATGCTGTTGGAGTTGTGGTGGTCAGCCACTGGGGTGAGCTGGGATGAAGATGGAGCCTTAGTTCTGGAGAGGTGCAGGGGCTACTGGCCCCCAGAGTAGGGCACACTAGAGAGGGGGCTCTGGTCTCAAAATCAGGCTTTGCTAAAGCAGATTGCTTCACAGAGGATGGATAGGGGATGTGGAGTGCACACGTTGTGCTCTTAATTCAGGGTAATGCAGCTTCATGAATTCCCAGCAGCACTCCAAACTGGGAGACTCTGGGATTCTTCGGTAGTGACTGTAGGTGTTTGCACTAGCAATGGGGGCTGGTGGGAACTGCAAGTCCCTTCTGGCTGTAGGCTGATCTGATTTGGGCAAGTGAAATGCGGCTGCAGAATCCAGGTGTTTCCACAGTGCCCTCCTGGATGTCTAATCTCCATAGGTGCATCTCCCCTGCTAAACTTTCCCTTTGATGCTCTAGCCGAATCTTAACTGTTTACTTGTTGCCTTGTTCTTTTCTTATGCGGGGATGACTGCCTGGCACCTCTAGTCAGCCATCTTGCTCCTGACCTTCTGAACAAGTCATTATTAGTTATTCCACTTGAGTCAGATGTTGGGTTATGACAATGTCGGAAGCACTTCAAATAAAAGAATCTGGTCCAAATTACCATTTTTCCTTGCTAGGTACATGACTTTGAAAAAATTAGCTAACTTGGGCCTATTTCTTCTTTGGCAAAAACATAAGTAATATTAATAATAAATGTTCCCTAAACATTATTATGAGTATTAAATGAGATATAAAATATTTCCTGGTTATAAGAATGCTTTTAAAATGTAAATATACCTGTTAGTTTATTTTAAAAGAAAAACTTTGACAAATTAAATTTAACAGAATTTAATGGAGCAAAGAATTCATAAATTGGGCAGCCCTCAAAACCAGAATGGGTTCAAAACTCTGTGGCTGCCACATGGCCAGATAACATTTATAGACTGGAAAAGGAAAGTGGTATAGGGAAACTAGAAGTGAGATTAAGAAACAGCTGGATTGATTACAGTGTAGCATTTGCCTTATTAGAACATGTTAGGACACTAGGTTGCCTGTGATTGGCCAAAGTCTGTGATAAATACAAGAGTAGGTTATAGTCTGATGAAAAACCTTTAGGCCGAACTTAAAATATATAAGGAGGAAGTGTTAGGCTAAACTTAACAGTATGATTATGTTTATATTAGTGTTTACAGATGAAAGTACCAAGGTTCCATGAGGACATTCTACTGTGGAAAGTCAAAATTAGACCCAAACCTCATGCATCTTGGCTGGTAGGTTTTGTTAACTGAAATATCATTCACGCGATGGATGTAAAGGCAATTGAATGACTGCGAAGAATAAAACTTCTGCTGGAGGAGGGATAAACCAGAGATCCAGAGAATTCATTTTAGCTATTATCACTGATCACTCTAGATGTAAAAGCAAATTAAAGGACTGGATGTATTTTTTCATTTTAACCTCCCTTCCCCCCTTGCTTTTTATTTTTAAATATTTTTATGGAGTAAGAAGTATGTACTGCAACGTAGGTTTGGGGTTCTTACTGTTGAAATTCTTAGGTTAGTAACTAGATAAATTGTCTTTTAATGTTTTCTTTTAAAACTTTTCCTTTGATCTGGTTTATATGAGGGCAGCTGAATGTTTTTTAATGTAAATTTTCTCTGGGTTTGGGTCTTTGGCAGTTTGGAAATCAGAAGACTTTTTTTTGTAAACTGCTTCTTTTTTTCATATTATGGCCTTGGGCAAGTTATTCTGCATTGAACTTTTCTCATTTGTAAAGTGGAGATTTTATTACCTTAAGGGGTATGCTAAGGAAAGATGCCTGGAATGTGTTTAATTTTAGCACATTGTTCTTCAGTTGGAGGTTAAATTTGAAGCTGAAAGGGATCTCAAACTTTATCTCTTCTGATTCCTTCAATATATATATGAAGGGACCCCTAAGGGGTCAAGCTAAGACAAATGTTAGTCTGCTTAGATTTATTTGATATTTATATACCTGGCCAAACAGTTCATTTCTTCAATAAGACTTTTTTAAAAGGCCAGAGATAGCTCTTTGTAAGAAAAATTGACCAAAAAATAATATATACATATGTGTATATATGAGATATATTTCTGAAAAAGTAATTTTAGAAATGGTGAGTATACGTAGTAAGGCTTTATGTTATAGCCAGATTTTATCAGAAGTATATTAGGAAAATTTATGCAACTATTTAAACAAAATCCTAAACTACTAGGTGAAAATAAATTACTATGTCACAGAAAAATTACCACATAATCCAAATATCTGGAATGAAGGAGGCCAGTTTTCTAATAAGTGAAATTTTAAGATCATAGAAAAGATTTTGCTTTATAAACATCTTTGTTAACATAGTAACAATGATAATAATACATCATAAATACATATAAACAAAAAGTGAAAATCCTTTCCCCCCCTTTCTTAGCCTTCAGAGGCTGAATTGATTTATATGGATAAATTGGCCCAGCTGTACCCCAGCATCCACTCTGGACATGTATTTTTATAACTTGATTCTAGATAGGGAGCCTCTCAGAGACTGCTCTTCAAAAAGACATGAAACTCAAAACAGTTAGGACATACTTTTTGGCCCCGACCTTGTCAATTTCTTTCCCCCTCAAACCACAGGGAGGAAGTTTGCAAAAAAAAAAAAAAAAGTCTTAAAAATACCAATGTCAGTTTTTTTAACATTTAAAAATATTTTTTTTTAGCGACAGATTTTGTGTCCCAATAAACCCAAGCTCCCCACCCAAGCTCCTGCTTCATGCCCAGCTCCCTGCTGGGAATATCCTGTCATGGATTATAACTAGATTGCACAAATTAGATTGTTTTGTCTTGAATGTATTTCTCTGGATTTTCTAAAGCTACAAAATAGCTTGAATATGACATTTATTGAATGCATGTGAAATACAATTATAAAATAGCATTTTATAAGTGTGATTGCTATTTTGAAGCAAAATAAATGTTGATGTAATAAGAAGGTAGGTAAGGAAAAAAGAGGAATTCAATTTTAAGCCTTTTAACAAAAAGGTTGGAGAATTCAAAAGAGAGAATTCAATCTTAAGCCTTTTAACAAAAAGGTTGGAAAGGGCAGTGCCTATGGTTCAAGGAGTAGGGCACTGGCCCTATATACCAGGGGTGGCGGGTTCAAACCTAGCCCCTGCTAAAAAAAAACTATTAAAAAAAAGGTTATAGAGGTCCTAAAAAACACAGATAGCATAGTAAGTAAACTTTGTATCTCAAATTGGTTTTGTAAAACAATTTAGAAATAAATGATGTAAAATGTCCCAAAGTAAAAAAATAAAGATAGAAATCTTGAATAGGGACATGAAGTCTTAATTTTTTTTTTAACTTATTGTTGGGGATTCATTGAGGATACAAGAAACCAGGTTACTCTGATTGCATTTGTTAGGCAAAGTTCCTCTTACAATTGTGTCTTGCTCCCAAAAGGTGTGGCACACTCCAAGACCCCACCCCCCTCCCTCCTTCCCTCTCTCTGCTCTTCCCTTTCCCCACCCCCACAATGTCATTGTCATTAATTGTCCTCATATCAAAAGTGAGTACATAGGATTCATGCTTCTCCATTCTTGTGATGCTTTACTAAGAATAATGTGTTCCACTTCCATTCAGTTTAATACAAAGGCTGTAAAGTCTCCATCTTTTTTTTTTTTTTTTTTGAGACAGAGCCTCAAGCTGTCACCCTGGATAGAGTGCTGTGGCATCACAGCTCACAGCAACCTCCAATTCCTGGGCTTAGGCGAGTCTCCTGCCTCCGCCTCCCAAGCAGCTGGGACCATAGATGCCCGCCACAACACCTGAATATTTTTTGGTTGCAGCCGTCATTGTTGTTTGGTGGGCCCGGGCTGGATTCGAACCCGCCAGCTCAGGTGTACGTGGCTGGCGCCTTAGCCTGTTGAGCCACATGCACCAAACCGAGTCTCCATCTTTGTTAATGGCTGAATAGTATTGCAGGGTATACAAATATCTAGCTTGTTAATCCATTCCTGGGTTGGTGGGCATTTAGGCAGTTTCCACATTTTGTCGATTGTAATTTGAGCTGCAATAAACAGTCTAGTGAAAGTGTTCTTATGATAAAGGGATTTTTTTCCTTCTGGGTAGATGCCCAGTAACTGGATTGCAGAATCAAATGGGAAGTCTAGCTTGAGTTCTTTGAGGGTTCGCCATACTTCCCTCCAAAAAGGTTGCATTAGTGCAGTCCCACCAGCAGTGTAAAAAAAGGTGTTCCCTTTTCTCTACATCCATGCCAGCATCTGCAGTTTTGAGATTTTGTGATGTGGGCCATTCTCATTGGGGTTAGATGGTATCTCAGGGTGGTTTTGATTTGAATTTCTCTAATAATTAGGGATGATGAACATTTTTAAACTATGTTTGTTAGCCATTCGTCTGTCTTCTTTAGAGAAGGTTCTATTCATGTCGCTTGCTCTTTGATATATGGGATTGTTGGCTTTTTTCATGTGGATTAATTTGAGTTCTCTATAGATCCTAGTTATCAAGCTTTTGTCTGATTCAAAACATGCAAATATCCTTTCCTATTGTGTAGGTTGTCTATTTGCTTTGGTTGTTGTCTCCTTAGCTGTACAGAAGCTTTTCAGTTTAATTAAGTCCCATTGTTTACTTTTGTTGTTGTTGCAATTGCCATGGCAGTCTTCTTCATGAAGTCTTTCCCCAGTATCTTCCAGTGTTTTTTCCTATGCTTTCTTCAAGGATTTGTATTATTTCATGCCTTAAATTTAAGTCCTTTATCCATCTTGAATCAATTTTTGTGAGTAGAGGATGGGGTGGGTCCAGTTTTAGTCTTTTACATGTGGATATCCAGTTTTCCCAGTACCATTTATTGAATAAGAGTCTTTCCCTCAAGGTATGTTCTTGACTGGTTTATCAAAGAGTAGGTGGTTGTAAGATGTTAGTTTCATTTCCTGGTTTTCTAGTCAATTCCAAATGTCTATGTCTCTATTTTTTTGCCAGTACTATGCTGTCTTGACCACTATGAACTATGGTTTTGTAGTACAGCCTAAAATCTGGTATGGTGATGCCCCAGCTTTGTTTTTATTACTAAGAACTGCCTTAGCTATACAGGTTTTTTATCTGGTTCCATACAAAACACAGAATAATTTTTTTCCAAATCTTGAAAGTATGATGTTGGTATTTTAATAGGGAAAGCATTGAATAGGTAGATTGCTTTGAGAAGTATAGACATTTTAACAATATTGATTCTTCCCAGTCATGGGCATGGTATGTTCTTCCATTTGTTAATATCCTCTGCTATTTCCTTTCTTAGGATTTCATAATTTTCTTTATAGAGGTCCTTCACCTCCTTTGTTAGGTATATTCCTAGGTATTTCATTTTCTTGGAAGCTATGGTGAAGGGAGTTGTATCCTTAATTAGCCTCTCATCTTGACTGTTATTGCCATACACAAAGGCAACTGACTTTTGGACAGTTGCCTGAGACATTACTGTATTTTTTGATGACTTCCAGGAGTCTTGTGGTTGAGTATTTAGGGTTCTCTAAGTATAGGATTCTATCATCAGCAAAGAGGGAGAGGTTGACCTCCTCTGCACCCATTTATTTCCCTGTCTTGCCTAATTGTATTGGCTAGAACTTCTAGCACTATGTTGAATAGTAATGGTGACAGAGGACAACCTTGTCTGGTTCCAGTTCTAAGAGGAAAAGCTCTCAGCTTTATTCTATTCAGTAAAATATTAGCTGTTGGTTTGTCATAGATAGCCTCAATAAGTTTAAGAAATGTGCCACCTATGCCTATACTCCTCAGCATTCTCATGATAAAAGAATGCTGGATTTTACCGAATGCTTTTTCTGCATTTATTGAGAGGATCATATAGTTTTTGTTTTTGCTTCTGTTAATATGGTGGATCATGTCTATGGACTTGCATATGTTAAACCAGCCTTGCATCCCTGGGATGAAACCTACTTGATCATGATATATGATTTTTTTGATGATAAGCTGTAATCTATTGGGTAGGATTTTGTTGAGAATTTTTGAATCTATATTCATGAGTGAAATTGGTCTAAAATTCTCCTTTTTAGTTGGGTCTTTTCCTGGTTTAGGTATCAGGGTGGTTTAATGTCATAGAACATGTTGGGGAAGATTCCCTCCTCCTTAATTTTTTGGAATAATTTCTGCAGTATGGGAATAAGCTCTTCCTTGAAAGTTTGATAGAATTCTGGTGTGAAGCCATTCGAACCAGGGCATTTTTTTGTTGGAAGATTTTTTTTTATTGTTTCTTTAATCTCAGTGCTTGAAATTGGTCTGTTCAGGAGCTTTATTTTTCCCTGGCTAAGTCTTGGGAGAGGGTGCGATTCCAAATATTGATCTATTTCCTTCACATTGTCAAATTTTGGAGCATAGAGTTTCTAGTAGTATTCAGAGATGATCTCTTGTATATCTGTGGCATCAGTTGTTATTTTCCCTTTATCATTTCTGATTGAGGTTACTAGAGATTTTACCTTTTTATTTCTAGTTAGTTTGGCCAAAGGTTTATGTATTTTATTTATTTTTTTAAAAAATCAATTTCTTATTTATTAATTTTCTGAATGATACTTTTGTTTTCAATTTCATTGATCTCTGATTTAATTTTGGATATTTCTTTTCTTCTGTTGGGTTTAGGCTTAGATTTTTCTTCTTTTGCCAATTCCATAAGATAGCTTGTGAGTTTGTTGATGTACTCTCTTTCTGTATTTCAAATGTAGGCATCTAAAGTAATAAATTTTCCTCTCAGAACTGCTTTTGACATATCCCACAGGTTTTGGTAGCTTGTATCTTCATTGTTGTTATGTTCAAGGAAGTTAATAATTTCCTCTTTTATTTCTTCCTGCACCCAACTGTCATTCAACAGAAGGTTGTTTAATTTCCATGCCTTTGTGTGGGATTGAATGTTTCTGTTAGAGTTGAGTTCCACCTTTAGTGACTTGTGGTCTGAGAAGATACAAGGTAAAATTTCAATACTTTTGATTCTGTTGAGGTTTGTTTTGTGTCCTGGGATATGATCAATTTTGAAGAATGTTCCATGGGGTGATGAAAAGAATGTATATTCTTTATCTTTGGGATAAAGTTCCTTGTATCTTTGTTTAATTTCTGTTTAGAGGATCTATCCAGCTCTGTTAAAGTGCCCTGTTGTTAGGTATTATAGGATATCATATTGCTCAGACTGAGTAAAGTCTGTTTCAAGAATCTGGGAGTATTTAAATTGGGTGCATAATATTTAGAATTCAAACATCTTCTTGATATATTTTTCCCTTGTCCAAGATAAAGTGACTGTCTTTGTCTTTTTTGATTTTAGTTGCTTTAAATCCACATGTATCTGAAAATAAGATTGCAACTTTTCTTCTGATTTCTGTTTGCCTGAAAAATTGTCTTCCAACCCTTAACGCAGAGTTTTATTTTGTCTTCTGAAGCTAGATGTGTTTCCTGCAGACAACAGATGGATGGTTTGTGTTTTTTAATCCAGTCAGTCAATCTATGCCTCTTCAGTGGGGAATTGAAACCATTAATATTTATTGAGATAATTGATAAATGTGATAGTGTTCTGTTCTTCTTATTTTGTGTGAGTCCATTGTGTAGTTTTATCTTTTGCATCAGTGTGGAAGTTAGGTTCTGTCCTTTAGTTTCTGAGTTCTTACTTTGCTGTTGATCCATTGTGATGGCCAGTGTGTAGAATAGGTTGAAGTATTTCCTGTAAAGCTGGTCTTGTTGTGGCAAATTTCCTCAATGTTTTTATATCAGTAAATCATTTGATTTCTCCATCAGTTTTAAAGCTTACCTTAGCAGGATATAGAATTCTGGGTTGGAAATTGTTCTGTTTAAGTAGATTAAAGATAGATGACCATTGTTTTCTTGCTTGGAAAGTTTCATTAGAGAAGTCTGCAGTCACCCTGATGGATTTGCCCCTGTAGGTCAACTGGTACTTACTCCTGGCAGCTTGAAGAATCTTTTCTTGGCTTTCTTTCTTCTTCTTTTTCTTTTTTTTTGCAGTTTTTGGCAGGGGCTAGGTTTGAACCTGACACCTCTGGCATATGGGGCTGGCACCCCACTCACTGAGCCACTGGTGCCACTCAAGAATCTTTTCTTTTGACTTGACTTTGGAAAGGTTCATCACAGTGTGTCTTGGAGAAGCTCGGTTACAGTTGAGGCGATCTGGGTTCTGATATCCCTCTGAAAGGAGAGTGTCCAAATCTTTGGTGATTTTGGGAAATTTTCATTTATAATATTCTCTAGTATGGCTTCCATTCCCAAGGGGCATTCTTCTTCCCCTTCTGGGATACCTATAACTCGTATGTTTGAATGCTTCATAAAGTCCTATAATTCTGTCAGTGAACGTTCTGCTTTCTCTTTCTTCTTTTCTGCCTCTTTAACTATCTGAGATATATCAAGAGCTTTGTCCTCTACCTCTGAGATTTTTTCTTCTGCATGGTCTAATCTGTTGTGATACTTTCTATTGCATCTTTAAGTTCCCTAATTGACTGCTTCAGCTCCTTCAGCTCTACTATATCCTTTCTATATTCTTCATATCATTCATTTCTTATTTGATTCTGTTTTTGAATTTCCTGTTGGTTATCTTCCACTTCATTAGCAGTTTCCTTCATTGTTTCCATCATTTCCTTCATTGTTTTTATCATCTGTATTCTAAATTCCCTTTCTGTCATTTCTAACATGTATTTAAAGGTGAAATCTTCTCCAGTAGATACCTCACAGTCTCTTAGGGGGATTGCTCTGGACTGGTTTTTCATGTTGCCAGGATTTTTCTGCTGTTTCTTCCTCATGAGTGATTTCTTTTATCTGTTTCCTTGCCCTAATTTTCTTTTCACTTCCTCTTGCCTTTAAGTTACTGTGAGTCTGGATTAGGGTTTCAGTGAGTCCTTTTGGTACTGGACCAGGAGGATGAGAAGGTTATAGAACATGAGGAGAAAAAAGAAAGAAAAGATTAAAAAAAGGAAAGAAAAAAGAGGAAGAAGAGGAGGTGGGTAAAAGGGAATATTGACAAAAAGAAGAGAGGAAGAGAAAGAGGGAGACAGGAGCAATATAGGTATACAGTAGGGTATTTTGACCCAACCTTAAAAATCTCCAACCTCTGAGGGTATTGGGTTGGGTGGTTCCCTTGAGGTCAGCAACTCTTTGCTAGACTGTTTGGACATAGTACCCCACCTCCACCAAGTAGAGAGGAAAGACAAAAATGCTATGAATCAAACCAAAACAAGCAAACAGAAAACTTTATGGGATAAAATTGAGCAAAGAAACAAATAATAGGAGTAGAAACACTAGCAAAACTGAAGTTCTAATTGTTAAAGAAGGCAGCAATAGAAAATTATATTTAAACTAGAAAAACGAAGAAAGAAAAGAAAGAAAGAAAAAGAAAACTCTAGAAAGAAAATGTTGAAATTAACACAAAACCAAAGCAATATATATATCTTGCTGAATATTGTTTGGCCAACAGTTGATCTTCTGGGTATGAAATGTTAATCAGAATGCTGATACAGCTATATGAAACGGAGACTGGAAGCCTCTGCTGATTTCTAACCCTGCAGGGTGGAGAGCATAAATCTCTCTTCAGTCTGCTTAAAAAGCACTTTAAACTGTTAACCTTGGCTAAGCAGAAGCTTTCCCAGGAAAGCACTTGTCACTGGGATCACTCCTGAAGTGGCTGTCCTCTTACCCAGTGTGCCAAAACTGATCTTACTCTATGCCCCTGAGGGCCAAGGCTGGAAGGCATCTCAGTCCCCGCATTTAGGCTGCTTAGTCACTAGATCACTTGCCCAAGGTCTCCTGCCTGATCCTTGCTCTGAGACCCTGAGGGCAGAGCTTACCAGGGCAGTTCTCCCACAATGGCTCTGTGCAGCCCACAACTGAACACTATTAGCTCCATCAGGCTCAGCAGCTCAGTCTAGGGCCCTAGACAATGCTTAAAGTCCTCTGCATTCTTGCCCAAGTTCTCCCAAGGTAGATCAACTGAGTGCCAAGTCCAAAAAAACCAAAACAGCTCAAAGGTAAGGTCTTTCCAGTTTGCAATCTCACTGTTTCTGTACTTATAGCTGCCAGCAGGATTAGACTGAACAAACATACGCAACCACTTGCCAGTTCTCCACTCCTTGTGTCCTCCTCAGGGGGTTCAGAAGTCTCTCGCTGACTCCCTATGTCTCCAAAGGGATGTTTCTGGGCAGATCCCACCAGCCAGAGATGCCTGGAGTCTTCTCTCCCCAGACTCACTATGCCCAGTTGCAAGGAAGCTGTTACTCAAATCTTAATTTTTTTAATGATATTTTTCTTTACTCCATAGAAAAGAGAGAGAGAGAAAATACAGTCTGTCAGCACAATGTTGGGCTTCTTAATTTTGAGTTATTTAAGTAACTGTAGAAGTGACAAAATTTACTTATTACAAAAGTCTTTTATGTTCATTTTAAAATCTAGTTATTGAGTTGTCATACCTTTTTGATGTCCAAGTTTAGTTTTTTGCATCATCTGTTATTTTGCTTTTTTGTCCAATTATTATAGGATACTACAAAAGATGAAAATAATGAGATGGAAGCCAACAGGACGAATAAATTGAGAAGAACAAGAAAGAAAGTCACTAAACCTCATGTCTGTTCAACGGAAGTGGGAGAAATGGATATATCCCATTCAAACGGTATCTAACTACTGTGACCCCTTGAAAATGGTGTGGTGAATGATCACTTCTGGTTGGTCTTCATTTTCACAAAACATTTTCTTTTTTTCTTTGGGAGAAACAAAAAGATGAAGAAAAAGATATATTCCCACATAGTGACATAAAAGGTAGTAAATAGAAGTTTACAATGTAAATATATAAAACCAACCAATCAAATCACTCAGAATTTAAAGAGGTTTAGAAGCAGGATGAGAGTGGTAAGAAAAAAACAAGACAAAACAGAGCAACACATGAGCAGGAAGAGAGGCGCATTTCTGCACTGCAAAGGTCATTACTGAAGATGTGAGGGGCCACGAGAAAGATGATGGAATGCGTTTTTACACCACATGTTGTAATTCCTATTAGAGTCCTATAGATTTGAAACAGGGCTAAAACTAGGAGGTAATTAAAAAAAACAACAGACTTAATCTTAGGAAGGATGCATTTCCAAGGCATGAGTAGTAGGAATTGGCAACATATGGTAACAATAAAAAAGTCAGTCTTTTTGTAGATTTTATGATTGTTTTGAAATCCTCTACAGACAATGCATTCCCTTATGGTCAGCAACTAGGGTGACACCCTTCCATTGCCTGTCCTTTGGTATATCACTGACTAGGAATATACTATTTTATTATTTATTTATTTATTTATTTTTTGAGACAGAGCCTCAAGCTGTCACCCTGGACAGAGTGCTGTGGTATCACAGCTCACAGCAACCTCCAATTCCTGGGCTCAAGGGAGTCTCTTGCCTCCACCTCCCAAGTAGCTGGGACTATAGGTGCCTGCCACAATGCCCAGCTATTTCTTGGTTGCGGATGTCATTGTTGTTTGGCAGGCCTGGGCTGGATTCGAACCTGCCAGCTCAGGTGTACGTTGCTGGCGCCTTAGCCCGTTGAGCCACAGGCGCCAAGCCAGAATAAAACACTATTTTAATAAGTACTCCTCTGCATATCATATTAAAAGACAGTGGAATTTTTTGTATTATTCATTAAGAATTGTTTGAGTTTCTGAGGTGTCTGTTGTTATTTCACCTTTGTCATTTCTGATTGATGAAATTAGAGATTTTAATTTTCTGTTTCCGATTAGGCTAGCCAAGGATTTACCAATTTTGTTACATCCCAAGATGAAGGGCAAAGAGGAGGGGGAAGGGCAGGGAGGGAGGGTAATGGGTGGGACCACACCTATTGCAAGGGTACATGTTAAATCTATTAAGTGTAGAATATAAATGTCTTAACACAATAACTAACAAAATGCAGTGAAGTCTATGTTAACCAGTTTGATGGTACCCCATAATTGCATTAATGCACACAGCTATGATTTAATTAAAAAAAAAAAAGAAAGAAAGAAAGACTGGTGGCACCTGTGGCTCAAAGGAGTAGGGCGTTGGCCCCATATGCTGGAGGTGGTGGGTTCAAACCCGGCCCCAGCCAAAAACTGTAAAAAAAAAAAAAAAAAAGAAAAAAGAAAAAGAAAGACAGTTGAAAAGAATGGCAACGTGTTTTTACATTTTTCCTTGTTAATGCAGAGAGGATGAACAACCAAATGGTGAGCCACAAATTAGAGGACACAAGCAAACCAGTCGTGGGACCTGCTTCCACTAAGTCTCATCCGTTGCATGAAGATAAGGACTCCCAGGATCAGACAACAATGTTACAACCACCGCCCCCCCAAACTTCAGCCAATACTTCTAGTGGTGAATTCAACCCAAATTCTGGTAAGGATTTACTGGTTAAATGTTCTGGAACAAACTGGCATATGGTTCTAGTCACTAATCCTAAATTTGTATTTGAATTAGAGATAAGGTGATGTTGGTTGGAGATTGCTAGCCAGAGCACTTAAAAAAATATCATTTATAAAGTGCTTTGCTGTTTTCTTTACCTTTTGTGCTGCTCATCCAGAAAATGGAGGGTTGCAACAGAAGATCTAGTAAATTTTCCTACCGTGGTGCAATATCGGTGGCTATTCTAAGTTTCTAGCTTATGGAAAGTGATGTATTTACCTTGGTACATGAGTGTATTGATTAAAACCCTCTTAGATGCAAGTTGATAGAAACTTGTCAGAAAAGGAAATCTAGCATGAAAGGGTTAAACAAATATGGTTTGAAAATATGGGTAGGAAGTTAGAGGGATAGTATCTGTCATGTGACCTTCACTTCTGACACCAATTTCAAGTTTTGGAGTTTCCCAAGACTCACCTTCATTGAGATAATTTGAGAAAAGGACTCCCGGAACACCCTGAAAGCTCCTATACTCAAGGCTGTGCTTTGTTACACTGAAAGGATGCAGATTCAAATTAGCCATGTGGCAGTCTAGGCAAGTTCTAAGTACAGAATGTTTATTTGTCGTCTCTCGGTGGAGTCATGGACTGTGCTATCGTGCTCTTCTCTTGGCTGTGTTTGAGATAACATACATGGAATATTGTGAGCCCAGGTAGACTACTTGAGTCATGGCATCCAGGGTCTTTATTTGGGCTCCGTGGCTAACTGGCTATGTGGCTCACCAAAGTCTCTATTTCCTATTTCACAAGGGGGGTCAAGTTAGAGTTGCTAACTAGACTAACAAGTTAGACTCAAAGTCCCCACCATGAATGACACTGTTAGACTTCATGGCATGGCCTGAGCCCCCAGGTAAACATAGACACCCTCACGAAGCAGAAAATTCTGGTAGCTTAGAGATTATTAGTCCCAGGAGTCAAGGACAAAAGGCCAGACCTCTCTTTGGGCAAGGTTAAATTCCTTACTACATACAGGGCCTAAGCAGGAACTGGAAATGAGCACTATCAGTACCTCATATGTAGTAGAGTTCTGTTGCCACCATAACAAATTACCAAAAATTAGCATCTTAAAAAAAATGAAAATGTATTAATCCATGGTTCTGAATGTTAAAAGTCCGGATTGGCTCAGCGAGTTTCCCTGCTTCAGATTTTGCAAGGCTGAAATCAAGGTGTTATCGTCTGAGTTATATTTAGAGACTCCAGGGAACAATACACTTTCAAGTTTATTTATACTGTAGGTCGAATCCAGTTCCTTGTTACTGTAGGACTGTTTCCTCACTGGTTGTTAACTGGGGTGACCCGTAGCTCCCAGAAACCACCTCCGTTGTACAGTTTGAGACAACACTTCTCATTTTTGGAATCTTTCTGAATTTCCTTTCTTCCACATTCCTTTTCTGCCTTCAGCTAGAGAAAGTTCTTTGCTTTTAAGGGCTCATCTGGATAATCCAAGATAATCTTTATTTTAAGATCCATAATCTTAATTTTATCTGTAAAGTCCCTCTTGCTTACAGGTTTTTTTTTTTTAATTTTTTTTTGCAGTTTTTGGCAGGGGCTGGGTTTGAACCCACCACCTAATGGCATATGGGGCCAGCGCCCTACTCCTTTGAGCCACACGTACTGCTCTTTTAAAAAATTTTTTAATTTTAATGTTTTGAGACGAGAATGTCATTCTGTCACTCTGGGTAGAGTACAGTGTTGTTATAGGACCTCACTGCAACTTCACACTCCTGGGCTCAAGCACTCTTGCTGCCTCAGCCTCCCAAATAGCCAGGACTACAAGCATGCACCATGACACCTGACTAAATTTTTCCATTTTTAGTAGAGACTAGGTCTCAGTCTTTTTTTTTTTTTGAGACAGAGTCTCACTTTGTCACCCTTGGTATAGTGCTGTGGCATCATAGCTCACAGCAACCTCAAACTCTTGGGCTCAAGTGATTCTCTTGTTTCAATCTCCTGAGTAGTTGGGACTATAGGCACCTGCCACACCTGGCTATTTTTTAGAGACAGGGGCTCATCTGGCTCAGGCTGGTCTCAAACCTGTGAGCTCAGGCAATCCATACGGTCTCACTTTTGCTCAGCCTAATCTTAAACTCCTAAGTTCAAGCAATTCTCCTGTCTTGGCCTCCAGGGTGCTAGGGTTACAGTACAGGCCTGAGCCATCATGCATTGTTTGACCATGCAATTTAACATATTTACAGATTCTAAGAATTAGGGGATGGTGAACATCTTTTGGGGGGGAGGGAGGCCATTCTGCCCACCATACCATCTTTCATCTCTGAATTCATCTCTGGTTTGGCTTTATAAATTTCTCCATGAAGTGAAGAAGGAGCATTGATAGACTCTTAGTATTGAGAGCTGTCAATACAATTGTTCACAGGGGCCAGGCAGGTAATACATGTGGTGGGCTGGTGTAAGAAAATAGGGGAGTGATCATGAAAAACCAGGGTGGAGGGCAACAAACCGGGTGCAAGGGCCCAATTTAAATGTTAAGTATTGTTTTTAACTGCTTTTGTGCTAAAATGGCATATTGAGAAGTTTCAACAAATACAATATGGCCTGCAAAGGTGCAAATATATATGAACAGGTCCTTTACAGAATAAGTTTGCCACTTCATGACTAGAGGATGCTTACCCCATCCAGGCTACCTCAGAGCTCCAGCTAATGGTTGCTGTGGAAAAATATCCACCCAGTTTGGCTGAATCTAGTTTCAAGAGAAGTGTGAACTCAAAATTTTCACATAAAATTTTCTCATAGTTAAGTGTCGCCAACTAATTCAAAAAAGTTTCTAAACATTAGGAAAACTAATCAGAAAATCTCTGCTGACCACATTGGCTCCCCTTGTTTTATATATTTCAGTTGTAGCAGCAAAAGAGAGACAGAATCTACCATTTCTTAGTCTTAAGTCAAAACTCTGGAGGAAAAAGTTGTGTCATGAGCTTGCTTTGCGTCATCAATGAGCGTGGTGCACTTACTGACTCAACTTGGTTAGCTCAGAAGCTCTCTCTTAGCCCTAGGGTGAATTAAGTTCTCTATATGTCCTAAGCAACCAAAAGTTTACAACCCCAACCAAACCATTAATACATAAGTTAAAAATAAATGTAATAATTAACCTCCAAATTAAGTGTAAGAAATCTTGACATGATATTTTCTTCTTTGGGATAACTACAGTGAGTAGCCCTCCTTCCCTTCCATGTTTTGTTTTGCTTTTGTTCCTTTTTTGTTCCTGGTTATTCTGCTTCCTGAGCTTTCCAACACTGTCTGGGCTAACATGAGGGGGC
Source organism: Arctocebus calabarensis (assembly GCA_963573935.1). Classification (NCBI taxonomy): domain Eukaryota; kingdom Metazoa; phylum Chordata; class Mammalia; order Primates; family Lorisidae; genus Arctocebus; species Arctocebus calabarensis. The sequence continues at coordinate 21,331 of CAUYON010031545.1, forward strand.
CAGAGGGCGGGGTCACACTTGAACTAGCAGGTGGCTCTCAAGGTGGATGAAAGATGCAGGTCCTTAGAAATAAGTACAGCTGATCATTCCAGGCACGCAATAAGCAAGGTGTTACAGAATGTCTCTCCGATGCACTTTCCCCTTATTTGGACTGGTATTTCTAAAAGCCCAAAGCCTCTTCAATCTGTCCTTTATTAATCCATTCGTGGATCGATGGGCACTTGGGCTTCTTCCATGACTTAGCAATTATGAATTTCTTATTCTGGGATTTTGATCTCAAGGACTTAAGTGTCAAATTGAGTTTTGGCTTATTTCAAAATATATATTTTTATATTTCAAGCACAGTTCTGGACAATGTAGAAATTCTTACTTTCATACCAAATGTAACGTCTGTCAGTCTCTAGAAGCATGTCCTGGGAAAGTGGTTCTCAGTGGTCAGTTCATTGACAGGGAAGCAAAACAGAACCTGGGCTCTGCCGACGGCCAGACGGAGCTCCATCCCCATTCTACCTTCACTGACCGTGTCCCTTGGGATGAGCTAGTTGCCTCCAACTGGACTCTTTTGCTGTACAATATGAATATTAATGTATTTCTGTTTCTACATATAGCTCTTTCCATATATATATAAGTGATTTACAGCTACACAAATATATTTAAAACATAGGTAATAAAAGTACTTCATAGAGTTGTTGCAAGGATTGAAAAAAATAAACATGCATTGTAATTTACAGAGTTCCAAAAACAGTAAATCTTAAACAATTGCAACTCTGACTGTCCTTTATTTCCTAATTTTAATTGGTCACCTTGTATATTTCTTGTATCACGTACATATTCCAGTATTAACGGAGTATACTATGCTCTACTTAGCAGGAAGTCAGAATTTGTTTCTTTTTTATTTTTTCATATTTATACATTATAAACTTTGACCCTTTTAATTTTTAAAAATAAAATTGGCCATTTAACTAATATGAGCTATAAGAAATATATCCAATAATTGCCCATGGAATGTCATATTGTGTTTTGAAAAGATCAGCTAGTTTATGAGTAACATATTAAAAGTTGTTAAATTTGACATTTTAAGAAATTACAATTTTGACATTTTCCACTGCTACTTTAAGGCTACAATTGGGTTAAATCAATTAGGGAAATCACTTATTACCTCAACTATGAGTAACTTCTCAATCTGACTTATAGAATTTGAGAAGAAGCATAAGAGTAAGAGTAAGTAAGTAAGAATCATTTCTACTTCATTAGACCAGTACAATTCTAGAAATAAAAATCAACAACTCAAGTTTTGGTTATAATAAAACAATGTATTAAGCCAATCCCTAAAGAAAGCCTGAATAAAGGAGAGCACTATTTTTATTTAAACTTACATTTGTATGTTTATACACATAAGATTTTTAAAAAGAAATGTAGCTGCTTTGATTTTCAGGCTTTGAATACCATTTTTTCACTTTGATCTAAATGTCTTCTAGGTAATATCTTTTTAAATTCATATTTGAAGGGATGTTTCTAGTTATTTTGTGCCAGCATTATAAAAAAACATCATAGCCAATGCCTGAAGAAAAATGGGTGGCTTGGTTTTCATTCATTGAACCGAAAAAAATATCCTACCCAAAATTATATGCATTAAAGCTACACCAATGATAATACAGTAATCCTAGCTCTAATTCTGACATGGGTTGTTAGGAGCAAACCATATGTTATGTTTGTAAATGTATTAAATACTCTCAAATGAGTCTCACTTATGTAAAAAGATTTCTAAATTATAATTTTTAGATTATGAATAGAGTGATGATCAGAATAAAAAAACCCCGAAATTCCAGAAATATGCATATTCAGCTCTGCCTTTCGTATTGCAGTACAAGTAAGCAGCAAACAACCAGTTTGCCATGTGTGTGCCCTTTCTATCTAAAAGGCCACCTGCCAGCTCATTCCCATTTTCTCCTCAATGGGCTATCAGATGAATATAAATTAGTACAGTTTGGAGATTTTCAATAGGAGCCACATTTCCTACTCCATTGAAAAACGGGTCAGATGGCAGCCTTGACTTCAGCACTGCTATTCAGATCCAAACTCGTGAAGTGCAACTTGCAAACCATTGTCCCCCGTGATTATCACACAGGCTATGCAGCCTGACAATGACGGAGTGTCAATTAGTTCAGTCTAAAGGCAACCAGTCCAAATTGTTACGGATTTTTAAAACAAAGCATGTGTTCCCAATTCCCTTTAATACCCAATTGGCAACAGCTCACTGGCAAAACCTTCCACACAGGGCAAGTTGTTAAATGTGTTTTTCTCAAAGGTAAAAAAAAAAAAAAAAAAAAAAAATGTGCAGAAAGCTGGTCAAAAAGGAAAACATACTGTGTGTTGTTATTTTAGATAGCTCAAACTCTTAATTGGACTGGAAAAAGATGCAGATAAATAGTTGCGATGGCTGTGAAAACTGCTGATGTTAACATAATAAGGAGAAATGAGGGTTTCTCTCCTGAAATGACATCAACTGTTAAGAACAGTTTTAATTCGAATATTTATAATCATATAAAGGCTTTTTTAAGTGTCAGAAATTATTGTGCATTTTCTTAATGTCCATTTTCCCCCTTTAGATGGAAACATAAACTTAATTAAAGCAATAAAATATTAAAATATTGGTTTAAAAGTGAAATCAGGTCTACCTAATTGCTCTAAATTAAAAATTCAGAAAATACCAAGTGTTGGCAAGGATACAGAGAAATAAAAGCTCTAATACTCTACTCATGGGAAGAGAAATTATTGCAGTCACTTAGGGCAATGATTTACTGAAATTGCGTAAGGTTGAAGACCCTGCAAACAGGGCAACCTGGCAATGCCACCCCCGAATGCACCGTAAAGCAATGTGTGCATGTAAGGTCCAGGACACACATGCAAATATTTTCATAGCAGGATTTTCTAAACTTGAAAGAAAAAATTCCAAAGTGTACAGAAGAAATAAATTGTGCTACATTCATATAATACATATGTTGATATAATAGAGAAATGAAAATGTGCTAACTATAGGTACTTATACCAACATTGAGTGAATCTTAAAAACAGAAAATATATTTAATAATTACATTTATATACACTTTAAAAACTAAAAAAATATATCTACCTCCAGCTGCCCCATAATATTTAGTAGCTAATGTAATCTGGAGGAGCCCTCCTGCAGTGAACCATATAAGATGATGGTTTTCTGGTGTTGGTCATGAAGCCTCTTTGACTGCTCTTCCAGAGAAAAGGGGACCTCAGGAGGTGGAACCCACAGTTACCCAGCTGTGTGCCAGGGACAGCTCCCATCTCTGGTGTAGAGTTCAATTAGAATACAGTGGCTGTGTTGAGTGGAGGAGGCAAAGACCAGAATTCAAGTAAGTTTAAGTTTCTGGAAATGCAGGACAGGACAGTAATGAAGAAAAGACTCACAGAGAGAGAACAGAAATAATATCGGGAATTGGCACAGGCTCAGCCTCCACCCAGACTCCACTTAGGCCCCTCTGAGCCCTCTGAATCTCAGCCTTGCCATCTGTCTTTGTCAGGCTCACATTGTCCCGAAGGTCCTAAGGTATGAAGAACCTTAGTAAGTCAGTTTAGTAAGACTCTCCCACCCTCAATATCAGATCACCCTTGGTGCCTGTCCAATAGCTCATCCCTGCCATTTGCCAGGTATGTCCAAGCACCACAACCTACCCTCAGCAAGAATCCCATCTAATGGGTTCAGCAGAATCACTCTTCCCGTGATGTTTCCTCATAGTAATTTTTCATCCTTTGGTCTCCCATGTTTACATGCTGTTTTGGAATTGAGTCCTGGTCTATACTCATGTCCCTTTCCACCTGTTGCAATAGTTTCTCAATAAAACCTGTTTTTACTACTAAGACTGTGGCTCAGCTCTGGTTTTCTTTTTCAAAGTTTCCTGCAAGTCTTTGGCTGGGATCTGACTTATGCTCATCAAAAGGCTTTCTAAAAGTGATAAATTAGCTTCTATCTGGATAAGAAAGAAACAGTGATTACTAGAGGTTATGCAGTCTTAGAGAATGTTGGAAGTACAACCCAACTCCCCACTCAAAGACTGGAGATATTTCATTAATAACTTGCTGGCAACACTCCTTTCATCTTGCTGAGACATAGCAATACTTCAACATGTGGTTAAAGACCATATCCAGGAGAAAACCCTACCCTAAACCTACTCTAACCAAGTCTAAAACCAAGCTTTGACAAGATCTTAAGAAGAAAAAGCATCTCATTGTTGGACCTGGCTAAGAAATTAAAAACTTTAGAAACACCTTAGACATTCCATAGATCTCTTCTAAGAAAGCACAGAATAATGCTATATAAGTGATCAAACAGTAATTGACTGACTTATAATAACAAAATCAATAATCTTTAAAAGAAAATAACAAACTGAATTCTTTGCAACATATCAATATTATCCATATGCCAAAAAAAAAACCCTAAAAGTTTCTAGACATAAAAAAATAGCAGAACAGAGCAGGAAAATAATATCCACAGAACAGGAAGAAAGTAATTAAAAGCAAGGAATCTCTAGATGGCTCAGATGTTACATTTCACAGCCAAGGATTTTAAAGAAGCCATGAAAGACATTTTCAAATAACTAGTAACAGTAAACCAGAGGAAAATATTACTTTAATAAGTTAATAATTCAGGCAATATTAGCGATTGCAAATACTACTTTAATAAGATAATAATGCAGACAATATTAGCAGATTGAAATTTTAAAAAATCAGAATGTCTGAAACTGAAATATAAAATATTTTCATGCCTACTAATTATGTTTACCAGAAGATTATCCATAACAGGAGAAGGTCTAGGAACATGAAGGAAGATCAGCAGTAATAATCCAATCCAAAAAAAGAGCAAAAGATTATAAAAAATGAACATAGATTCACGGATTTGTGGATGAACAGCAAATAATCTAACAAAGAAGGAAAAGGGACCGAGATGGGGGCAGGGAGAATAAGGATGTATACAGATGAAAAGTTTTGAAATTTCATAAAATAAATAGATTAATTAATTGAAGAAGATTAGATAACCCCGAGCAGAAAAGTGTTTCCCCTGGAACACAAGCTGGGACTGTGTTCACCTGCAGGCTCACCTGACCTCTGGTCCCAGAAAAACTCTCAGGGAGATAGTGAGCAGATCAGGAACGCTCACACGTTCTTTTGCGGATCCCTGGCCTGTGTAAGTCCCTGATAAAGTCTCAAAATGAGATCTCTATGGCACAAGAGACCTAGATACATAAGAGATCCACTTAGTACAACCCACGCACCTAGTTTTGATTTGTGTAGTACAATGGGTCAATGAAGTGTAAAAGAAAATTTATAGAGTCAAATGAAGGATAATTTTTTAACATAGTTAAATATTTTATTATTTTTCACCTGATACCATTTCTTCTTTTCTCTTGATTTTTTTTATTAAATCATAACTGTGTACATTAATGTACTTAATTATCCTTCTGTTCCTTTTGGAAGGATAATTTTGGATGCTGAGCAACAAAGAAAGAAATGAGCCTCCTTCATGGAATTGCTTGCAATTCACCTAAAAAGGGGAGGCATTATATACCTCAAACATATGTTGTAGAGTCCTCAAAACGTGGTCTGGAAAGAGAGGGAGGAGGAAGAGAAAAAGAAAAAAAAAAAAAAACGTAACTGAACAAGTAATAAATTTATCTTCTTTAAACTTCCTCTTAGGGCATAGACAGAAAAAGAGTGATAGCAATTTAAGTGAAGAAAAGGAGGTGAAAAAAATCTTGTCGAAGAGTAGAGTTTAGATTGTCAAACTATGACCTGGGAGCTGAATTCACCAAGCTGCCTGATTTTGCCAATAAAGTTTTATTGAACATAGCAACAGGAATTAGTTTGCTCTCTGTGGCTGCTTTCTCGCTCTGGTTCACCACCTCTGGACAAGATGAGATGAGATGAGATAAGGTAAGACAAGATTTAGACTGTCTTTTACTGGCCCTGCTCTGGTCTCCAGCTTCCAGCTAGATCCCATGCAAGGTATCTTCACCCAACCTTTCCCTAGTTAGCAGGCACTTTCTATGAAAATCCATCACAGAATTCACCTTCTCAAAAAAGCTTGCAAAACTGGGTTAGGCACCTATGTTACATAAAATGGACTAATGCTACCTACTGTAGCAAATCGCCCAGATTATATATAAGACTAAAAATATGTTTAACAAATTCTTTACTCATCTATAGCATAATTGAATCATTGCAGCAGAGACTCTATGGACCACAGTGCCTAAAATATTTACCACCTGTCCCTCACAGCAGACGTTTGTGGAGCTTGTGAGATAAGTTCTCAAACACTAGAAAGACATAAAATAGGAAAAAGACAGCAGATTGTTATTTACAAGTATAAAAGAAAAGACGTGGAAAAATGTCTTGTTTATAGAACAACAGTGACATTAGAAAACATTAAGAAATGAGTGAAAAAATAGGAGAAAGAGAGAACAGGTGATGGAAAACCCTGAAAGTCAAAAAATACAACATCCCTAGCCAGGCGTTGGGGCGGGCTCCTGTAGTCCCAGTTACTCGGGAGGCTGACGCAAGAGAATCGCCTAAGCCCAGGAGTTGGAGGTTTCTGTGAGCTGTGAGGCCACAGCATTCTACCAACGGCAATAAAGTGAGACTCGGTCTCTACAAAAACAAACAAATAAACAAAATACAACATCCAAGTTTACAGGATTGCAGAATACATAATCACTTATTCTTGACAAACCTGGTAAAATCTATTAATAGAAATGATTTCCACGTAGCAGATGCAACTATTAGGTACAGTTACATTCCTATTCTATTTTTCGTCAAATCTATGATTTAAAACAGATGAACTTTTCTATTCTTTTCACAAGTTTTTTCTTCCAGTTATAAAATAAATCACTAGTCATGTGTTGAAACCCTGAATGTACTTAAAGTGGGCTACGTTAAAATCATGTGCTAAATATACTTGGAAGAATTTTGCATATTCTAAAACTTTGTCATAGTTACTTATAGATTTATCTTCATTGCAAGGTACAGTCATATGAGAAAATTTCATTTATTCTGAAATATTACAGAACATATGTCCTCATTAAGTTGGTGAAACTATTAATTGAAAACAACATTAAGGAAGAGGGAAAAAACATGAATTAATGACAATGGAAATTTTGTTGGGAAATCATTTGCACAGTCTGACAAATCATTTTGCAGCCATTCTGTTTTAGGGTACTTTTGTTAGTGAAGAAGGACGGAAAGTGGAAAAATTGGCAGGGTGTGGGTGGTTTATGCCTTGGGAGCCAAGGTGGGAGGATCTTTTGAGCTCAGAAGTTTGAGACTAGCCTAGGAAAGAGTGAGATCCCGTCTCTACTAAAAGCAGAAAAATTAGCAGGCATGGTGGTACCTGCCTGTAGTCCCGGCTACTCAAGAGGCTGTGTTGGGAGGCTTCCTTCCTTCCTTCCTTCCTTCCTTCCTTCCTTCCTTCCTTCCTTCCTTCCTTCCTTCCTTCCTTCCTTCCTTCCTTCCTTCCTTCCTTCCTT